>JADDOH010007584.1:0-124851 GCA_016648135.1 Agrypnia vestita
TTATCAAATTGCAACGGGAGCTGGTGGTGGGAGACAAACGAAACACCTAAAATTAATCAAAGTTTTGATTAATCACCAAAGCACACTGAGCGACGCGCTAGAAAGCAATTGACACCAAAGACGGTAGATACCGCACATTTTAAGAGCCAAATCTAACAGCTCCGAGAAAAACACAGAAGCTGAGATCAAAGGAATTGCTTTCTTGCCTTATATCCATAATGTAACAGACAGGATTGCCAAAGCGCTCAAGAATCGGAAGATTAAAGCCATGTATTCACTAGGGGACAAATCGCGAAACATTCCGCTCGGCATGTCGCATCAACATCTACGCTCATGCTTCGGGGACAATGAAGCGGTCATTTGACGTGTACACACCGGGACTCGCATATCTTGTCGCGGAAATGTCACCCGATGAGGTTACAATGACAGCTGCGGTATCTCATTTGGCGAAAACGGGGTTCCGCGCAATTCGAAATGTGTTTTTGGGTCGCAATTTCAAATTAACGATATTTTTATTGTAGTAAATTGAATATTATTAAAAACAAGGTCCTTTTTGCAAATAATTATTGTTTTCCAGACGTCGCGGAAATATATCGCCCGAGCCGCGTATCGTTATGTTAATGAGTTTATCGAAAAGTAAAGGAGAAAAAAGAGGAGAATGCGAAATTATTATGAAAAGAGAAAGAAGGCGGACATTCTCTGCGATCTTCGATCGATACACACGATGAGTTCAAGAAAACGATTTCGTTCCCCGCATTGTCCATCTTGACAGCGCATGCGTATTCACTTGTAAACATACCACGTGGTACTGACGCTCCGCGGAATGTTGCAGTGAGCTCGCTCGGGTACCGTGCGCATGGCAACGTTGCCACGGCACGTAGAAATGCCGCGCTATGTTGTGCGCGACGTCGCGGAACAGTGCACGATGTTGCAACGTTACGTAGACTCTATGCCGCGCATGCTGTTGAGGGACAATTTGTCCCCTAGTGAATACATGGCTTAAGACACAATTCAAAGTTCGGCACAAACAACAAGGTTGAGGACCTCTTGAGACCATCGAAGGATCGGGATCCCCTTGAGACCGGTGTTTATAGGCTTGACTAGCAAAATTGCAAAAGTGTATGTGGGACAAACAGCACTCACGATTTCAAAGAGGGTTGATGAGCATAAAAGAGCATGCAAACTCGGTCACCCGGAAAAATCGGCATTGGCTGAGCACTTTCTAGATACGGACCACCATTTTTCATTTGAGCCGAAAATCTTAGGAAAGCCCAAAAGTCACCACACGCGCCTGGTCAAAGAAGCAATTGAAATATACAAGCACCCGGTAAACATTAACAGGGATGACGGTCTTAAGTTAAAAACATCGTGGTATCCGGCGCTGCAGGATAAATCAAATCGCCGATCCGTACAGTCCGACATACGTTAGTAGATACACAACACACTGCATCAAGATACACACCCTGCTTTTCGACACGGTACTGCAATCCAGTACTTAACGTAACACAAACTTGGAAACACCCTGACTTCGGTACGGTATTGCAAGGCAATACTTAACCTACACGTCAACACAAACTCATCACATCAGCCCTGATGATGGACCCTACAATGGGATCTGAAACGTTGGCCAGAGAGGTCACATATACACGGCAGAATATCCCAGAAAAATATACACAGAAGATTGTCGCTGGTCGTTTGTTTTCTGTGAAATCGCTGAAACCTCACAACAGTTTTTCTTGATAGCGTTTTTCCACATTACATATTCCACTTATATACATTTTCGGGTTTCAAGACGTTTCGCGAATCGAGTAGTTTATTCAGACGCTTCTAGTAAATTTTAATTTACTGTAAAATATCCAGAGTGCTGCAAAATCATCGATTACCCTTTCCGTTTCAGTCTCGTGACAAAATCACGAATGTGTTTTTTTTATTTTTTATATGAATTATTAACTATTACCTTTATTAATAACTACTGTTACAATTAAAAATGTGCTTATTCTCCTTAGTTCTTAACTTTGATGGGACAGTAGCGATAAAAGATTTTTTTTTGTAACTTACTTCATATTGTGATACATGTAAAATGTACGTCAAAAAATAATTCATAATTAATAAGTTAATAAAAAAATATATATCCAGGAGGCGCTTCCATTTTGCATTGGGAGTGCAATGACTTTTCCATCTTGAAATGGGGCTCAAGTTTTTAAGTTACGCCACTGAGTATGACACAAAACGTGAGGGATAATATCAATTATACTATTATGTGTGCTTAAGAGTTTCAACCAACGCACAAATTATAATATTATCATCTTATGGAAACCGTATATAATCTTTTGACGTATCGGTTGGAACTACACATGCGTTCGATGCTGCGTTTAAAGCTTGCCTCGAACTTATAGTACATCTTTGGTTCCAAGATCCGGAAATGGATATAGAAACAATTTACTTTATTTACTTGACCAAGATGGTTAAAGTCGCTAGTTGTTTGATGCGAGGTGGAGTGTGAAAGACGAGGTGGAGGGAGGGTCTAAGGGGCGGGAGGGAGGGAGGGGGTGGAACCAATTCGCCAACAACGAATCTCTCTCTTCTAAGCACTTTTTTGTTTGTTTTTATTTTATGTTATTGTTTATATTTATCTTCTGAATACGAATTATTTGATAGACATATTTACCTATACTAGGTTTTCCATTAGTTTTCAGAAGGAAAATGCCTTCATTTTTGTGATTTTCTTTAACATTGTGTCACTAGTCCAGTGTATAAATGCAAGAGGCATGATGACAGTATTAAAAAATAAGTTATTTTAGAGGAGAAAGTATTTTGAAAGGATTCTAATATCAACATTGAGATTAATAAGATTTCAATAAAATAAAATTATAAAATTCTGCATTCGGCCATTTCAACTGAAACACCAGTCAGAGCGAATGACGTCACGCCTAAGTAACCATCACCGTGTCTCTCGAACTGTTGCCATAGACACGATCAATGTTTACTTAGGCTTGACGTCACGTGGACGCTATGATACCTGCGGGCGTTTTTGCGTGAAATTAAAAATAGGCAGATGAAAATGCAATTATTTACGTAAAAAATGTTATTTCGCTAATAGTAGACGTTTATGTAGATATGTATAATGTATTATAGAAGGTTATTAAAAATCTGTCATTATGCCTATTGGTTTAATTTTCTGCTTGTATTTGTATTATAATACATTTGCGTATGACATTTTATTTTCAATCTACAACATGAAACATTAAACAAGCTGTAATACTATCAAATAAATCTAAGAAGGTGTTATTTCTTTAAGATTATTTTTAATAAAAATATATACAGACTACAAAATTTACAGATTACGGATATGCATATTATGTACAAAGAAAGATATTAATTTTATTACTATTTTCAAGAATGACCTAAGCGCGCTGTTATGGAAAGTAAAATTGACTTTGACGGTTGTTATGGTCAGGGATCAAACCCTCTGGACCTTTGGAATTTATGAAGATTATTTTTGGACCCACTAAATCATACAAAAATCTCGAAAGTCATACCATTGCGTATAAATAATAACACACGTTAAATTCGCAATTATATTATGTATTCAAAATTATGCAACAATAATGTTTTACTAAATGGTTGTAAACAAAAGTAGACTCAATTATGTCAAATAATATTGAATTTGAAACATCGTTGGTAAATATTAGAAAAATTAAATTATGCAAGTAGTAACTACTTACTACACTAGGTAAGTGGGTACGTACTTACTTACTTTTATCCTAACTTCCATCAAAGATGTTGAAAATTATTTGAATACATTTGCATACTTTTAAGTTTCTAAATTCATATTCATGAAAAAATGTGCAATTTATATAACATTCTAAATAAAAAATTCTAAATATTAAAATGTCCATTTTAATATTTAGAATGCTTTGCTTTAGTGTTTTCGTTGATTTTTAGAATAAATTAAGATCGTAAAAAAGTAACCCATAAAAACCAAGTTTTTACTATACTCCCTTTCTCTGTAAAATATAACAATAATTAAAGACGAATTAAAACATATAACATAAAACTAAACTTACAGAAATTTAATATATTTTTAAAATGTTAGATTGGTTGAGATGTCAAGATTTTGATAGATTCAATTATCGTCAATATCGTACCTTATGAATTTCCAGCGTCAAATGATTTAGTCAGAATCAGATTTGAGTAATGTAGAATTCTTCAAAACTAAGCAGAAATCTAAAAGAAATAAATTATTATTTGATTTTTCCCAAAAAACCCAATTTTGCTGTCATCTGTGAACCAATTGTTTCGTAAATTTTCGAAATTAGTAGTGATGTACCTATTATACCGACGGAGTAATTCAAATTTAGAAAATATTCCGCGACGTTTTCGGGCCGCCGCGGCGCGCCGTTGTTAATCAAACTTTTTTAATGATTCCAATTTGAAAAAACCAATAAAATTTCTAAAAATCCGAAATCATACTATAATTATTAATTTTTTTTAACTAAAATTTGATACATCTTCTTGATTGTCACCACGAGTCTGCTTGCCAAGTTTCAGCTCGATTGGATCACGGGAAAAGGGTTAAAAATCGATACAAAATTTTTGTTGACGGCAAGCAAGCAGACGCCACGAGTTAATATGAAGGGAGTAAAAATAATTTATTTTCCACCAATATTGACTAGAATTAATTTCGTTATTCGTAGTAAAACCGGGATTAACTTTGGTATGATCGTCTCACTTTGTTAGTAGCTGTCTTCTTCTGTTATATGGAGCCAGTGTTGGTGCGAATTACAAAAAAATATATTTTTTCGCATCATTTATACAAAACCTGTCGGTTGACCTATCAATAAAACTGTGAAATACAGAAATAAAAATATTCGCGACGTATTTGGCAGTTGAATTGAAGTACATATGTATGTCGTTCCTATAATATATTTGTTTTCTTATTTTTGAGCTTCTCAAAGATGTTTCAGCAGAATAATAGCCAGCCGCGCAATCAGACGCTGCACCAGCTATGCAACGTGAGTGCACTTCATCCGTCTCCGGTGGAGTTAAATCGGGAGAGGAGATACAGGGCTCCGTTTACCGTCTGTACCGTTCTACACAAACATCCTCCGTACTGTTATTGCCCTCAGAAAAGTACACACGCGGCTCAACGACCCCTGACGCAAGTTCTTTAAGAAAAATGTTGAATCAAAAAATATATTTATATGAAAGTGTACAGACTCAAATGACTTATCGTTTAACCGCAGATGGTTTGTATGACTAATGCAAAAATATATATTTCTCTCTCGCACGCACTACCAACGGATCCAAATAAAAGAAGAAGACATATGATAACCGAATGAGATGATCATACCTAAGCTTTCGGCTGTTGACCTGCACCTATAATTCGTTGGCAAATTATTATTTAAAACGAGGTAATCCATGGTATTTAAATTTTTTGAGAAGATGTGTGTCATAAACGTTATACAATTCGGCAATAATATCATAAAAAATACTGTCGTTGACGTTTAAGGTTCAGCTTTTTTTGAAAGTTTGCAAAAAATGAAGTAGACAAACTAAATATTTCATTTTCGCCCCCATAATTCTATGATCCTAAATGCAAAATAAGTCTGCACGGGCGTACATACTACTTTATTATAAGTAATCGGTCTGCGTCTACTATTATTCATATTTGCAATCTGCAGAACAATTGCGTTACCAATGTGTCTTCAACAGGCGTGTCGCGAATACGTGGAATTAGGAAAGTGTTAAAATACAAAGCTTTTAGCGCTTTATTAAATGTATGTGAAAGTTATTATTTGATATTGAGTGGTCTTGTTTATGTAACTTCCACCGAACTAGAAAAATAGACAAATTTTCACAACACAAACTTTTAGCTTAGTTTGTAATATTGATGTGACACAAATTCTGTGTAGATGTACGCATCTGTATTATTTTGACATAAAAAAATAGGATACATAAGAAATGTATTATCTGACATAATAATTTCATTGTCTGTCCGTCCATAACTTCGTGAATTCACGGCTAAAAAAAAAACAAATTAAACGGCCGGAGATGGGGCTTGAACCCCGGGCCAGCAAACCCGAACCCGCCGCTCTGCCCACGTCGCTACGGCCGCCTATTCGTAGACCGCCAAAAATATACTACTATAAAGACGAGAACCGATGTTCCGTCATTTTTGATGGGTTATAGCTAGTTTGTAAATAAACATAAAGTATATAAATAATACATACACGCGAGTGATGCCATACTGCAATGGGAATTATTGAGATGAGGAGATGATAATAATGTTTTTTCTTTAAATTTCTTACGTACATTTTTTCTACGAGTACCTAGGTAGGTACTAAACGCTCGTGGTGACTAATTTATGCAGTCATAAAACGGGATTTGTCCGGCGTTTGAGGGTTCCAACACTCGAGAATCAAGTTCACCAACCCGAAACAAGCTCAAGGATTTTATATGGAACCTCTTTCCATCATTTAAGCAGATGCGCTGGAATGTGTTTATCTCTCGACGGTCACACTGGCGACGAGGACCGCGGTCGTATTTTTGTCGAGGGCAACTCGAAAATATCACATACGACTTTTCAATACTTGCAAAAATGTTCAAATGGACCTAGGTGTGGGCATCATGAGGCCGCACCTCGACATAGGCCACCACCCACGCCCAATCAATGCATTAAAGGGCTAAGGGCAGTAAACTAAAAAGGCCAATTTTTTAGATAAGGCAATACATATATATATATATATAAATATACATATGTATTTTATTTTAATTTATTACTCAGTTCAATTTATCTATTGCTGAATATTCCATTATTATTTCACAGATATTTTTTACAATCCATATATATTTATTAACTTCAATTAAACATTTCATTTGCACTTCTAACATATATATTAAAGACTGAATTATGTACATTACTTTAATTATATTACACTGAAAACGAACTCCCTCTCTAAACAGTTCTGCTTTCTTAGAAAGGTAGCACGTAAAAGATTTATTATTACAAATATAATATGTTTAACTTATTTCAAATAAGTATCAGACTTTATTAAAATAATATCTAATAAAAAATTATATTTTATCCAAAACTTATAGACACATTTATAAAATGAGCTAGAAATCAAGTATCACTAAAGGATCGTGAATTTTTGTATTCTCCTCCAATTGCTAATAAGTCATAGTAAACCATTTTTTTAATCATTGCACAAAATTGCCATTTTATAAAATGAATAGTTATGACGAGCTTTAAAAGTAATAGAAATGTCAAAACAATATCGCTGATGAAAATTATTTCATCCAAGTATTTAAAATATTGACATATGTATTCAGATATATTTTGTCGTGATTACATCAGGATTCATCAATAGTTTGTCGTTTGTTAGATATTTCACAGAAATATGATTGGGATAGCATATTGTCTTTTGCTTAGGGATAGACTCGATCACCAACGAAAAAATAAATGAACTATAAAATGGGAATTATTTCAAAATAATCACGTTTTAAAGTTTGGCAGATAATCAATAAAAATAAGTTATGTATGAAAATTTCAAACAAACTGTGAGCCCATATCGTGAGACCATTTTGGTTCCTAAGAAAAATTATTATATTATATTACACAAAATAAAGTCTCTTGTGAGAGGTGACCAAAGGATTGTCATCTTGCTAATGAACACTGCGAACTTTGAACTTAAGCGGTAAATGATTAAAGTACCTACATACTTAGATGGTGTAGGTAGGTACACCTATAAGTTCATATTGCAGACTTATCTTACTTTATTACCACATATTGTTATTCTCGCAACGAGGGACCGCTAAAGGAAGAAAGCATATTGCAGTATTTAACAGCTTAAATAATTTAAAAAAATATGTTTTTTTCTGAAACCGAAAAAACCCAAAGTAGTGGTTACTTTATTCTTAATTCAATCTCTTATTAATAAAACGGGTAGTTAAACGTTTTCTTTTGGTTCTGGTACGACTTGTTCGTGGGAGATACTGTCGAATACTTCCTTCGAATCGATGAAGATGCCTATGCAATCACTTGATTCGTTCAATTTTCTTTGTATGATATGATGGTGAATGTTTTGCGGTTGCATCTTGTGTGCATTTTCCCCCGGTGAACCCGAATGGATTCTCATTTATTGTAGAATTGACTTCTGTGATTGAATTCAGTCTCTTTTTGACTGCTTATTCAAAATTAGATAAATAGTATATTACCTAATTCTCATTGTTTGTTAAATTAGATTACATTTAAGCGCCTATTTGCGAAAACGGCGCTATAAAAATTATCCAAATATTATTAATATGCTTGTATGTGATTATCCTTCACCACACACAAGAATCTTAATTCGTTTTGTTGAGATGTAATATATAATAATAATTAACACCTCTGACCCCCCTCCGCTCATAATAATTTGATTGTTAATATTTGTTAGCTTGCATTGTTATAAAATAAATTATATGTATATCTATTAAATGTATTATATGTATGTCTATTAAATAAATAAAAAAATATATATATAAAAATTGATTTTATAGTAGGTATTTATAGAAATTACGTCCATAAACTGTAGCCCCATGTAAATGTAAACATGGTTGATGTTGGCCATCTAATAGTGTAATAGCGTCGAGGCTCGACCGATGCAACATTAGCCGCGCGGACGCGGCGTTGATGCGGTTGATTGACTGATAGTAATAACTGTCGGCTCTCACATTGATAAATTGAATTATACGAATTTCGTGAGCAAGCTCCGAGGGTCAGATAAGGGACGGAAGCCGCGGCTGTGATAACATTTTCCCGAATATACGCAGCCCGCAGCGGCTGGGAAAGGATGCCACAATTACAGTCGCGTTGCACCCGACCTATTACGGACCGTGAACGAAACCGCTTACATATGACAGTAATAAAGGCGGGAAAAATAAAAAATAAGATATTAAAAAATAATATATGAAATAATTCGCATTTCTGTAGACTTCTTTACCAAGATTCGCTTATTGCCAGTATGTATAATAACGTCAAGAGTAAATATATTGATTTATAATATATAAATTAAAGGTCCTCTAAATATAGTCGCTACTCCTACATGTAGAAAAGTTTTAATTAAGGTGGCTTGGACACGTCTTGCGAATGCCAAGATATATCTTCATGGCAATTGGTGGGAAGCCTTAGAACCATCTCCAAGCATGAAAGTTAGTCTGCTTTTGAGAGGTACAGCGATAAAATGTATGTATTTATTTTTAGTTTTAATAGACTAGACTAGAAAAATTGTAATAAACTGTATGAATATTAAATAAATAATAAATACATAAAAAAGTTGAGGAAAACAGCAAAAAAATGGGTGAAGACTGATTGAGCTGTGCTTTACTGGTCAATTAGTACTTAAGTAGGTAGCTACCGAAGTAGGGGGAGATGGAAACGACTTGTTAAATCTTTGATGATGATGATAAAATACAAATTGGTATTAAGGCTGTAAGAAGAATATAATTTATATAATATAACATTAATTACACTGTTTTATTTACTCGTATATTACATAGGTTCGATAAAAAGTATTGATACAATGTAAGATTTATCGAATACGTTTCTTCAATTCGAAATTCACGAAACTGCCGCAAAAACAAGATGGCAACCCTTGGCGTCTTGTACGAGTCGGGTCCCTCCTCTCGGCCCTCCCCCGGCCCGCGCCGCTCCTCTTCTAGAAACCCGTAGAACGTTCCGAGTAGGTTCCACTGATGCATCTCACCACTACACCCACCGCCTTTTGGGATTGGCCGAAAATTGTTCCTAGGTTATTCACACCGGCACAGGACTATGGCCCTCGCTTCCCGCCGAGCGAAACCGACGAAACAAGATGGCCGCCGGCGATTCCAGATAAAAGCGGGAGTCTTTCGTTTGGCGACGTATCATGAATAATTTATTGGTAATTCTGTATTGTTTTCACCGCGATGATGAGTGCATTTAATGACCGGGCGATACAATAATTCCGTAACTTATCTCACTTGCCGATGACTTTGTCAATTATTTGCTCGTGAAATTGTCATTGTCGTTGAAATATTTTATATAACGCTTCGTCGCTAGGTACCGACATTACATGATAAGTGAAGGAAAATGATTTTCCTTGTTACTCATTAAATTGAAATATATCTGTGAAAAAATAATTCATAGAAAGTAATAGCTACTTACAAGCAATAAGCATTTTTCGGTTTTATTTTATTTTTGTTAGCTTAACATTTTCTTAACTAAAATAATTTCCTTAACTTCTTACCTCCTTAGATGTTTTTATAATCTTTATATGATTTTAGACAAAAATGCAGTGCGATGCATATTATTATAGGTTATCTTTCACGATAACCTTTGGGAGGGCAGTCAATAAATATAATATGTACCTACATACCTACTCATAAACATTTTTTTCTTCATTTAGGCGTGTAGAAACAACATCTTGAAACTAATACCCTGCGTACGTTATTTGTAACCTGCAACAAATAGGCTTGATATTATCATGCTTTAGATCTTTGTCAAATCCGAGTTGGGAGAGGTAATGTTATACACAACACAAGTAGACAGACGCAACCAACGTTTTCCTTCCATTGATTCTTCATTCTGGGCTCGAGTGCTTTAACAAATCCATTCACAATACACATTGAAGACCTTACAATTACAACGTTCGTACCAAATATAAAAAAATGAAACTGAAAATGAAGTACCTAAGTTAGTTCACGTGCTAATTATGCAGAAGTGTGGGAAATTTTTAATCGTGCTGGGGAATAATATTTCTTAATTTTCCATTGTATATTTTTGATTGCATTCAGCATTGCGCGTAAGAAGATTGAGATGACGAATTTCGACCTTTTCTTCAATTGTAAAATGTATTTGTGTATAATCGTGAATGAAACAAATATTTTAGTTTAATAAAATAAGAAATGCAACAGTAAATAATACAAGACAAGTTAATGACAAAAAGTAAAAAATACACCTGGATTGTATCATCATTAATGAAAGCCAAAATATATCATTATGATAGATTTTCTGTCTAATTTTCTAAACTAATAAATAAACATGCCACATGAATGTGTGGCGTTCTATTCTCTCTGCGAAGAAAAGGGGCGTCGGTTAGTTTATTTTCTGAATCTAATTTGCTGAAGTATATTCTATTTCGATTGAAGCAATTGGCAATATTCCTTTTAATTGGAGACTATATGTAGGAATAACTTTAGAACCAACATAAAAAATGTAAAATATAGAGGTATCTATCATTACTAGCTGCGAAATCTATGTATACTAGTTCATAGGAAAAGACTACAGATGTCTCTAGCAGAGTCCCTTCAAATAAACGAAAGGTTTTCAGATTTGAAACTTAAATACATAGGATTTTAATAAATTTGTTAATGTGTAGATGTTCTTACGATGGAATTGGTGAACATTGCATGATCACTTAAGCGAGTTCATACAGGTCGTGAACCCTCGGCTATTTTGCTACATGCTTTTCATATAAATACTTTCATCTCTGTGAGCCTTCTATAATTTATTTTAGTTAATAAAACGACTAGTTTCCGTAAATCTGCAATACCTCTGCAGCACTATTCGGGGTATTAACGGTTAATTATTACCAAAAATAGTGAAGTTCGTTATCTTCGCGGCCGGCAGACGAACACACGATAACCGGAGATAAATGGACCAAAAGGTCGAGGATAGTCCAGCCAGGCAGCGCCGCTGGCTCCGTCGTCCTCTCTTCGTGGCAAAAGCCGATTAAGGGAATTATATCAACTTCACAAATAGAATACCTCGAGTTCTGTTTATTTCACTACGTAAACGCCTTTAAATTATACCGTATCACGCATTTCGTGACCACGCGTCAATTCGTCGATATGAAGATGAGACCAAGGCAATGGAGTAACTAGACTTTAATTGAGTTTTTACCCTTAAGTAATAAAAACCAAATTTTATTCAAATTTGCGTCAATTGATTGATCTAGGTGTTTTCATAAAAGCTTGCGATTGAGTTAGTGTGGGTACAGTGCGTAATACGCGCATTGTTTCGTTGTGTTAAGTTTATGGATACGAGAGGGACGTACCGTTTTATGTGACATACCTATACATATATCGACCGTACAGAGCGCAATAGTGATGATGTGTCCAAAATATTATATATAAAAATGCAATTCTTAACATAAATCGCATGCAAACAAAAATAAAATTTTATGTGTTTATTTATTTTATTTAAGGAATACAAAAAGTATATCTACTTTAACATAAAAAAATTTCAAAAGATAGAAAAATATGTTATTTTCTTTAATATATATAACTAACCATCAAGCCATTTTCCGCAGGTGTAGGCAGAGCGGATAGAATACCACGCTCTTCTGTAGGTACTGGTGCGATATTTTTGCCTCGTCAAACTTCATACATATTCGGATGCATTTCGGTTATTACAGCCTTTAACTAGGCCACCCTCCAATATTTGGTAATTATTTACCATTTTATATGATTCTTTTTTCTGAGATTCCGGACCTGATCAGTGTTTTTTAAACATTAATTTATAGAAAAGGCTCGTAACTTTCGTAATCAGAAAGAATAGTTTTGAAGGAATAAAGTGGCGTTCATATGGGTGTGATAAATTACTGTAACTTTATCTGCTTTTGAAAACATATTTATGTACATTTAATCGTAATATTTATATTGCAATTTGTATACCAGGTGTTGGGGTGCTTAACATAGGTAAGCTGGAATCGCCCATCCCCAATAACAATAATTTCGTCTGTCCGTCCGTAACTTTCTATCCAATAGCTGATCTTATTCCGTTTTCAAAATTAGTACGATTTCAAAATTGTAATTAAGTAAAGTCAAAACATTGACTTTTCGCTTTATTAAATCAAATTAAAGTACTCTGAATTTTTAATTTTTTTAAATATTTAGATTTTTTAAATAAAAATTAAAACTAAGAAGTGCATCCATTACTGCATTGCATATGTCATTGGTATTAATTATTAATCAAAATATACAATTCTCTTTGAAACAATGACTGTCAGTAATGCGACCAGATAATAATGTGCTATGAGGTATAAGAAGAAAAAAAAAGCATAATTCTCTATTTAAAAATGTTCATAACTAACGTTATCAAAACGCTACGCTAATCTAGAAAGCGCTGTTGCCGAAATATAGGTACATAAATATGTATATAATAAAATTAAATATTTGAAAGCTGGCGAATTCATAATTATTGTTATAATTCGCTTTAACTAAACAATGGACATGTGACGGCAACGCTTTGTGTAAGTACTTAATATTTATAATCACGAAAAAGATTGGAAGCGAGTGTGAGCTGTAGTCTATTTATAGGTAGTTAGTGATGTTTTTCTAGACTAGGCAATACGTTATTATTTAAGCCGCTAGATGGAATCAAAATAATTCCGACAGTCGGTCAGGCGCCGGATTGTATTGTTATACTTGCGGTAGGCGTTCGATTTGACGGAAAGTCGTAGATGGCTGCCTTTGATGTTTGTTTAGAATTATTATTACGCCGCTCGCGTCCGCGGCGGTGTCGGCTGCATCCAACTCTCGGGTAAGGAAGGTCCGCGGTTCTACTCCCGCCCCCGGCCCCCTGCGCGCAGCCGCGGAGTCCAAGGTTGCGGCCAGCGCCGGACTGCACTTTACACGATGCAACCGGTGCACTTTGAGGTTAAGCGGATACAATCATGATATGTAAATATAGACTAGTCGCTAAAAAACAAATATAAGACATCTACTTTCTGCTGTCTTCTATTACGTATTAAATGTATCGTATTTTTGTATTTCATGTTATTGTCGATGTTTTTTTTTAAAGTTTTTGTTTGTCACCTATGCCAAAGAAACGATTAGAAGCGAAATTTGCGAAAACGACGTAATTGTCAGGTAGGTATTTGTTTTCAAAATAAAAAACATTTTAGGCCGAAAATCGCTAAAACATGAGTAGAAATAAGGTCTCAATAATGAAGCCATGTTGAATTCTTGTCAGTTACACGCGAGTTTAAGATTGTTTCGGTCGTTTGAGAAAGTTTTTGCTTGCCTCAAATATTTTAAATATTCGCTGTTACATTTCTGTAAGTATGGGTTTTAATTATTTTCATGCAACTAAATAGAATAATCGACCATGATCAGTGTAACTTTTTACAACTTAATACTATGAGCGTCGTTTATATGTAATTTTGTATTTATTTTAATTTTTAAATATTACGTCTACCGCGCGTACCTACGTACATGAGTGCGCAACGAACTTTTTTTACAATAGACGTTGTTCGTTTATAATTTATTTATATTTCGTATCAAACCATTTATCTTCAAGTAAAAACATATTTTGGTAATAAAGCGAGGTTCATGGATGATATACCGAGATGTCATCCAGAAACGGCAACCTTGATGTATTCTTTATGACAGTTCAGAAGCGAATTATTGATGAACTTCGATGAGGTCGCATGCGCGTAATAATAAGCGTTCATCATAGACAAAATTATATCCCGTCGAGAACCACTACTTGTAGATACACGGTGTTGACCTCGGAACTCGCGCACTCGTTGTTAATCATTCCGAAATTGTATTTATTGATTGATATTAGTTCTTCCTGTGCCCTGTCGGGTCCCCGCGATCATCTGGGAGAAATTTTCCCTGTCCAGGGCAGTGCGGAGCAGCTTTTCCACGCTTCTTATCCCGGTCCACTCTCGGATGTTTCCAAGCCAGGAATGGCGCCTCCTTCCGACCCCTCTGCGACCCTCAATCTTCACCTTCATGACGAGCTGAAGGATGGAGTACTTTTCGCCTCTCGTTATATGACCAAAGTATGAATTTTTATGGAGCTTTATTGTGTTGAGAAATCAAACAATGGCTCCGATTCCCGGGCGAATTCTACTTTAACCAGGGCCCAGGGGTGCGAAGAATCCCCGGCTCAAAATAATAAATGAAACAGTTAGAATTGGAACTTGGAATAAATATTTATTAGTACATTATCATAAAAAGTGAATTGTATAATCATGTCATCTTCAAAACGTTCATAAATACTCTAATGCAATACTTTATATTCTAATGTCACTCTAGGATAGTCAATCAGGTTTAATAATGACCTGCTGATGGTCTGCCTGTTAAAAAAATGAGCGAGCCTTATAGTAGTCGCATATGCTGTGTAACATTTGACATTTCACAATTAAATATATCAATTGAACAGCAACAGAAATTAACATGAAAATTTAAAGAGCTAATACCTATATATTTATTAATTAGTAAATATAAGTGAAGAAAAATGTATGTGCATTTATTCATTATTAAATTTTTCCGAACTAGGTAGGTACCGTATATCTACATACGCATTTTGTTTAGAAATTTGTTTGGTCAATTAAAGGTTTTTATTTATTTTCGTAGATGGCGGTAGTATACCGCCATACATATTGTGTGAAAACTTTGAATAAATATTTGAAAATAATCATATAAGTTACATAAAATTTGAGAATGTAAATCATTAAGGGTAGCTATTGTTTATATTAATGTAAAAAAAGTATTTATTGGATAGTTTCGAATATTTTTTTTGGGTCGCAATCCTAGGATTGGTCTGCAACAAGCACTCGCTTTCTCCACTCCTCTCTGTCACCTGTCAACCTCTTCATTTGTTGGTAGGTGCTACAGCGCACATCTCCGATAATCTTGCCTACGTAGCTTAATCTCGGGCGGCCTCTACGATTGTTGTTTTCAACAT
Organism: Agrypnia vestita; assembly: GCA_016648135.1. Classification (NCBI taxonomy): domain Eukaryota; kingdom Metazoa; phylum Arthropoda; class Insecta; order Trichoptera; family Phryganeidae; genus Agrypnia; species Agrypnia vestita. Next base: position 15,722 of record JADDOH010007584.1, read on the forward strand.
TTCACTCGACGATGGTTAAAAGCATGCCCGGATGTCTTATATTATTGAAATTGCTCGCTTTGGATAAATTTTGGCTTATATCGAAGATATAAGCTAAAATTTATCAAAGTTACCACATCCATACGCTTGACACCAGCCTCGTAACATATATACAAAATCAGAAGGGTTGAATTTTGGAAGTGTGCGTCTTCGCTGTGATGGCACTTGTTGGACATTGATTTGTTTATATACGATATTTTTTTTAAATCTCGCGCGCTCATCGGTGAAATGAAATCGCGCGCGCTTCTCCGGCGTCTTATTTCCTGTTACGCATTTCCGTCCTTTTCACGAAATCACTGCCACAGATTGAGAGGAAAGATGTTACACGTCAAAAAATAAATAAACACAATAAAATTTCCCACTACCCTTCAATGCCTGGATATCGTAAATAGGCAGGTACTTATCTATAAATATAATGTTTAAATGAATATTATTACGTAACGGGCGCGGGCGATATGTCCTACCTGATGCAGTCCTGGCGATGACTTTGAAATGTCCGGGCCGCGCGGCGGGGCAACGACCTGCCCAATCTCCGCTGCATTAGCATAGCAATGGCGGACCATCCACCACTACCACCGCACACCGCTGCGTGGCGCGCTTCTTGCAATCCGGGAACACTCCCGCAAGGGGCGCGCGTGTGTGAGTGGTTAGTATTGCATTGCTCCAGCGGTACTCAAACTGGGACCAAATATACTCACGCACTTACACACTTATCGACACGCTGCAGGCTGTCTCAAAGCAGAGACGATGGAGCGTCACACCCTTCTGTCCCAACCAACGCGCAATTATCGCCTCGTTCGAAGGCGAAAAGGGTCTAAATGCAAAAAAACTTTTAGAGGAGAGAGAAAAACAGTCAGTGAAATAAAAAAATAAAATTTCGTTTTTTATTTTATCTTCTTCTTCTTAAAATTAGGCAATCCGCCCTTAAAGAGGGATTTCTGACATTTTAAAAGTTATATATGAGGTGCTGCTATGAAAGGGTATGATTAATGATACATTTATGTCATTTAATAACAAGAATTTAGATATTATCACTAAGAGATTAGGTGAGTTTATAGCAAGAAGATGACAAATATTGGTAGGGAGTCGAAATTTAGCCTCGATCAGCTCATTGTAAAAGATATTGAAGTTCCGCAATGGGCAGGCAAAAAACACGTGAACAAGAGTCTCCTCCTCCGAACCACACTCGCAGATCGGACTGTCCGCTATGTTCTATCTAAATAAATGAGCAGCTACAATTTTATTTTATCAAACAAAATAATTTCGTTGTCTGTATGTCCCCGCAACTTCGTGCAAAGCCCGTTATTTCTCTCGAATTCACGGCAAAAGATGGCGAAGATAGAGCTTGAATCCCATGCCACCAAGCCTGAACCGGCCGTTTCACACACGTTTCACACATGTTTCACACAGATTTCCACATTTGGCAATCCAAAACACACATGGAAATCGTTTGATAATAAAAGAAATATTGACAAAACTAAATTGAGAGAACACTCCTTTGCTCTCCTGTAAAGATCGAGATAATTACTAACGTTATTTTGGCTTTCTACCCTCGAAATACACCCTTTTTCCACGTCAGCCAACATTTGGAGTCGAATTTCTACAAGATTGTGTTGAAATCATATAAAATAAAATACCACGCATAGTGCATATTGATAAAGACCATTTTAAAATAGTAAAATCACTTTTTGACCTGGTTTATTTTTTATTTATATATATATATATCTTTTTTATAGGGATGCCATCATTTATATATCTCGACGATTGTTGAGACTTCTAAAGCCCGCCACACGCGGTGAATCCAATAGGCCAAATGGATTCACGCCGATACAAAACTCGCCTTTTCTGGGAGAACTCGAATGGATTGGCGTGGCTCGGCCACTGTGTGGTAAATGGACTCGCCATGTGCGATCCCTGATATAAACCCAGCTGAGTTTTGTGTCACAAATCGAAACATCAACTATACCGAAAATAACCGGTAAAATAACGGTTTGACATTACTAACGGTAGTTTTTTCTTTTTTAACTATTTCATCATTACCGTCTGGCCAAACATCCGTATCGAATAGCATAATAAAATAAACTTATTCATATGTAATATATTTTTTATTTGATTTTTTTAAATTTGGAATTCTAACAGCTTATCAGTAAAAATAAATATAACATATTTGTTAAATAAAAATATTAAGCCAATTAAAGAAATTCGCTTGATGAATCTAGAATACTATACATTGTAAATAACAGAAAAGGAAAGCATATGTAGCAGATACAACGAAAAGATTGACTGAAGGAAGAGTTTGAAAAAAATAAGATTTAGGAGTACATAATGCGTAAGGGAAGTACGTAAATTTATTTCCAGGGGGAAAGGAAGGAAGACGCAAATGGATTTCCAGGGTAGAAAGAGTTGTGGAGTAAAGGGAAGATGGGATAAGGAATAAAATCTGTGTGTTTTGATCTTAGTGGTTGTCGTGTTGAAAATGTAACCCAAAGTAGAGTCGTATGTGTACATTAAACAAAAAGCAAATTATATTGTAAATTATATCACGTGGAGGATGGCCCTATTAAAATCAATATCAACAACCGTAGAGCTTGCATGAGAGGCTGTATGAATGTAGCCGAAGCAAGAGTGGTGTACCAAGACAGAAGAATATGGCGTTCTATCCTCTCTGCCCACCCCTGTGAGGAAACGGTGTGATGGTTAGTTAGTTAGTTAATTATCTCGTGTAAATGTGCAGTTGCCATGTCAAAGAAATTAAATTATTTAGCCATTCGTTTTTTTCGTCATATTGGCATATTGTTCTTTTTATCTTTTATTAAAGACAAATGCGGACAAAAAAAAATATTTTATTAAATAATGAATTTTTGTCCGCATTTGTGGAATACACAATTTTATTTTATAAAATAAAATTGATGAAATGAATATAAAGTTGTCCTAGAATAAAGTTGGAGAAACTCGCATGACAAACGCACACAGGCTCGTTTTCCGCCTACACGCGCGGGCCACGCACACCGCCGCGCCCGCGGTGGGTAGGTACCTGCGCGCTGCGCACTGCGCACTGCGCACTGCAGCGGGCACCAGAGAAACGCATCAACTTTTTTACGGCTTTTTTGGCGTTCCTAGTTTCGTGAATGCGATTGGTACAATGAACCAAAATGGTACAAAAGGAATATTATATTATAATTTTTTTCTCATACTTGCCTAAATTTCAGCAGCGAGATGTACACCCAGAAAATGAAAGTACATATTTGAACGGCTTAATTCATATATACTTTAACCGAGAAATCTTAGTCTTACGGAAGCTTTTTAAATAATATATCGTTGATGTTAGGCGGCTACGATTTGTATTTGGAATATTCTAACATAAATAAATATATTACCTACTAAACATCTTTTCATTTAAGAAAGGCAATCGAATAAAGGAACTGATACACATGCTTATTAGTAGCACGTGAGCATGCGCAGTATTGACTTTCTTTGGCCATTGCTTATTAGTCGCATGTGTGTACGCACATTGCTAGTAATGAGCATGCTCATTAGTGACACGCTCAAAAATCAACCGCCGGTAGATTTATGAGCATGCTAATGTCATTCACCATGAGAAGGGGTATCTTTTGAGCATGTGTGAACAGGCTTACTTATTATGAGCATGCTAATGTCATTCGTGGCTAATATCGATTATAAATGCGATCTTCTCAGTCCGCGACATATGAAACAAATATGGCGCGTTGGGGAGATGATAAAACATTACTTTTCTGTTTACTGACTTATTATAGGAATCACGAATATCTGTGGAATCTATAATATATAATACCACCGCTATATAAAAATAATATAGCAAGAAATAGTAGCTTTTTGAAATTTGAGTAGCTTGTTGGTCTTGTAGTTAGGACACTCGCCTCGTGATCCAAAGGTCGCGGGTTCGAACCTCACTCCAGACTAGCAAGTTAGTCCTATTTTCATAGTACAAGCGTTTAGCTTAGTTTGAAAATAGTAAGAATATTGATGCGACACGTATTCCGTGTTCGCATCTCTATTTTAAAAAAAAAATAAAAAATAATAATGTTTATGAAACTTTATTAAAAGACACGAATGATTCAAATCTTACAATAAAAATTATAAAAACTAAAATCAAAAATGTGCGGATGGAATCTCGGGAACTATTTTGATTTATTGGTTCACTTGAATTTTCTATTTCAGTATGAGCATGCATAAAATAAGCATGCTAATAACGAGGAAATGTGTACAGTTGTTAGGGCCTGCTATTTTTTAGCATGCTAATGACCCTGCTCAAAATAAGCATGTGTATCTGTACCTGTAAGCTGTGCGTACGAGGCACATCGATTCGTTGAGTTGGTATTAAAATCCGTAAACACCAACACAACGAAACAGTGTGCGTCGTACGCACGGTTACTAATTCGATTGTCATTCTATAATGAAAAGACCAGTACCTACTACGCATAATTGTGTTCATAATTCCGTCCTTCCTTTATTTTTATATGTAGAAGTTACTTTATAAATTGAAATGACTCACTAATAAAGTAATTGTAAAAATATTATGTAAATCTTATTTTGCAGCTGTAAAAAATGTAATAGATATATTTCAAAAAGTACATCCAGGCTTGAGTAAATCACATAATTTTATTGTGATCTTGCCGGGAATCGAATCCGAAACCCTCGGTGTGAGAACCCAGTGTGTAAAGTATTTATTATGTGTTTGATTTGAACATATTTAATTTAATTAATTTTTATTTTATTATTTTTAGTTTTAAATTTAGTAATATCGACAGCTTCTTCAATAAAAGCAAAGTATATATTATCTTAAATATTTATTAACTATTATCATTAGTTGTGATATATTTAATATTAAAGTTTGCATTTTTTTCAATATATCTGACTTATTATTTGCAAAACTATCGAAAATTGAAAATGTGATTTTTTGCAAGAAAATTTAATTATTTTATTTAACTTATATTGAAACGAGAGATTTTTCATAATCAATATAAGTCACAATTAAGATGTAAGTTATGATAGTTTAAGTTTTACAAAGTAAGTCAGAAAAAAAAAAAAAAAAAATGATATTGAATATCTCCATAACTATCGATATTAGATCATTGGCTCATAATCAAGCAGGAATCCACCTGTCATTTATGTGGACAAGCCTGTCATACCCTATATTAATCAATCAATCAATCAATATATAGTATATATATATAGATACGATCTATATATATTAATATATATATACTATATATATATATATATATATACATATATGTATGTATAAAGAAGCCCGTGTTTCCCTACCAACCAAGTTTTCTCCACAACCGGTCACAACCACCCATGTTATGGTGGTGGATAGCCCTTGGTGTCACATCGAAAATATGCGAGTTTGCTGGGGGTGGCTGTGCGTGGGTGGGAGTGGGTGACGATAATGTGCTTTGTAGCACATTGTTTTGTTGTGGGAAGGCCGCAAATGCTTCAGATTATTTCAAAATAGGCGCGCCGACTGTGTCGGTGAGTCTAGAGGGTTCCGGAAAAACCTGCTCTAGAAAGTTCTGGGAGGAGAAGGTTCTAGAAAATTCCCGAATGTTCTATAAGGTTCTAAACTGAGTGGCGGAATGTGTCGGTGTGTCTAGAAGGTTCCTGTACATTCGATAAATTTCTTGAAAGTTTTGGAAGGAAAATGTTCTAGAAGGTTCTCGAAAGTTTTATGACGATCCAAACAGTGTACTAAAAATCTACGTGTGCGAAGCCGCGCGGGCACAGCTAGTAATACCTATAAATATCATTGATATTTGTTTCGAGATCCGCTATGTAGGACACGGCTCGAGAAGGCATCCATCCTTGGTTTATATTGTGCAATCCATTATGAGCATTACATATGCGCCAAAATATTATAAATATAGTTTTTAGCACCTTAATGTTACACGCTTGAAATTAAAGACGCACTGATTGGTGTATTAAATATTTAAATTAGACCAATAGAATTCTTGCACTCGTCTTATCAATACTGCGAAATGCCTATCACATTTCCACTATCAGTTGTGAACAATTTTTTGTCATTACTGAATATTTTTACAAATGGTTCACCCGCGTCGTTTCGCTAGCATGGACGATATTTTAAAATGATAAAATTGCACAAAGACTTTATTGTATTTGATTGACCTTGGAAGCAGTGGTGTAGTCAATTTCAACCTCCCCTCCCCCCTCTTTGTCGTCATATTAATAAAAATATTTCCTACATCAGGCCAGAAAGATTGGTTTTGGAAATGTGGAAATGTGAAAAATTGACTTTTCGTAAAATTGAAATTCTTCGTTATTAATATGCGGATTACTAATTTTATTCGGTTCACTATTTTATCTCACTCACTATTTTATTTTATTAATACATTTGATTAAATGCACATATTTTGTTGGATTCCCACATTATTTCATTAATCGGTGCACTCTTCTAATGAAAAATTATCGTTTTTGTAAAATTTACCTTTTTTGCTCATTGTTATTAAAAAAAAATGTTAACGAAATAAACTACTTACAAAATTTGTATAGTTATGAGAGAGCGTTAGATAAAAAATATGTGAAGTTATTATTATTATTATAAGACAGATATGGTAAAAAGTTAATCGAATAATATGTATATTTTTTAAATAATTAGAATATGAGTCCGTTTATGTCATCATTTACTAAAATCTACAATATCTAAGTACATTTTATCAAAATATGGGCCAAAAATGTATCATCTATATATTTCCAAGGTAATTTTAAACTGAATATGTATATAATTGGAAGTAATAGTTTCTAAAAAGCCAGAAATAAATTAGATTTGTAAGCGCTAAAATCGGCTAAAAACATGTTTTGTATAATATGTCAAAAAGACTACATTAAGGGATGCTGTCATAAATTGCTGTGGTGAGTCGTGAAATAACAAAAAATGGCCCATAAATTTTCTCGTAATAACGTTTACGTTTTGAAAACGCTCCGGTCTTACATGTTTATTCATATTCGTCCGCTGGTAGATATTTGGATTACATAATTTTTAAGTTTTTTTTTTTATGCATTTAAGCATTTTAAACATTTTAAGCATAAGCTTTAAAATGTAAACAAGGGTTGACATTTCATTATAGTTATTCACAAATTGTGAATACCTTAATGATTGGTTGAATTCATTAACTCCTAACCTGTCAAGCTCACTAACAGCAAAATTGACGACGTTCCAATGTTATACAATAACTGTCAAGATACCGAAATGGCAGTAATTTCTATTTTCAGATTTTTCAGTTTAATATATTTTTTTATATTTGATAATTTTATATTTGATAATTTTCAGTTTGTCAGTTAGATATTTTTATTATTGCTTCGTTTTGTTAAAAATATGCCAGATTTAAACAATACATTTTTTAGTTATTATTTTGCTTGGATTTCTTGGGCAACGTTCGCAACTTTTCAACTCGCAACATCATTTCCGTCGTGAGATATGAAGCTTGGAATTATTCGATGTCAAAAATAAAACGTATTTTCACTTCCTTTCTTAAGTCGTGGCATCTGCTTGCTTGCCGTCGAAAAAACTTTGGATCGATTTTTAACCCTTTTCCCGTGATCCAATCGAGCTGAAACTTGGCAAGTAGACTCGTGGCGACGATCAAGAAGATCTATCAAATTTTCGTTAAAAAATTAATAATTATAGTATAATTTCGGATTTTTAGAAATTTTATTGGTTTTTTCAAATTGGAATCATTAGAAAAGTTTGATTACTAGCAACGGCGGCCCGATAACGTCGCGGAATATTTTCTAAATTTGAATTACTCCATTGGTATACATAATAGGTACTTCACTACGAATTTCGAAATCGAAATTGACTGGGTTTTTCTTTTTCAAAAAGAATGATGATGGAAATGATAAATTATTTAATAATTAAATTGAAATTCGTAAATAAAATAAAAAAAGATATTTGATAAATGATTACTAGGTTTGTAGGCGCACCCCGTTGCATCCCTCCGCTTCCCGTCGCCACCCCCGTTTTGTTAATGTCGCTGTAGAGTTGCGTGCTGCGTGCGGGCGGGAAAGGGCGGCTTGCTGGCGGGACTCGGCGGGCGCGGGGGGACGCACTTCACTGCGCGTTTCTTTGGTTTCGTCTTATCGCCCCCCCCCCCCCCCTTGCCCCGTAGTGTAGTGGCGGGGGATCATTTTGATCGCCGCTATTTTTTAATACATTTTGGCGGGCACTCGGCAGGACCGTCGGCGTTCCGGTCCGCCTCCCTCTATCGGTCTTTTAAGATATTATCTATTCGTGGAAAATGTTGGCTTATATTCAATTTTGTTGAAACGATAGAAATCAAATGCATTTAGATAAGAGTTGACCTTGTTAATAGGGTAGACAGATTAGTATTCGACATTAATGTGTTAAGTCTCGTTTTTACAATCAATCAAACATAATATTTCGTTGTCTTTCTTCCGTCCGTCCATCCAAACTTCGTGTAACGTTCGTAATATCGTTCGTCACACCAAATTAAACGGCTGGTGGCAGGGCGCGAACCACGGCCGCGCGAATGCTGGCGCAGGACGCTATCGTGTCGCCATTAGGGAATGCAATCCCGAGTCGGGATTGCCCTTTCGGGATCCCTCGAGATTAGAATTTACAATCCCGCGGGATGCCTACGGATCGGGATCCCCAATACTTTTGTGTTTTTTTGTTTGTTTATAGAGCTGAATAGCAATCAATGTCAATGCCTTGCATTTTTATATCGGCAATTTTTTTTGTAAGCATTTTACCAAGCATAAATCAGTCAATGTAGTAGAGTAAAAACTACTAACTAGTAGTAGTTTTAATTACTATGTTAGGTTGATAAAATACAGCAAATATTATTCAAAGCTATTTTCATTATTTGAATGTAACATGAACATAACCTATTAAAAGCTCTATAGACATATACAATTAAACATACAAAACATAAAAAAAGCTGATCAATCCCGATAATCCCGATTGATCTCGTAAAATGCCTCGAGATCTCGCGGGATGTCGCGAGATCGGAAATGCATTCCGTAGTCGCCACCATTGCACATGCGCGATCCGCAAAAAAGAGCCTATAAATAGGACTTAGAAAAGACACAAACCGTTGATCCGTCATTTTTGACGGGCAAAAACTAGTTTTTTAAAACAATAATTTTTGTCATACGTAACGCACACAAAGACACAAACTAATTATTCATCGTGTGTACACATACACCCAAACTCAAAAAAATAGCCTTAGGGCCGGTTGTATGTATCAACTTGGATTATAGTTGGCGACGACAAAACTGTGAATCTCGTTTAAGCCGGTGCGCGTGATTTTTGACATAGAATCAAAATCGTTTTTTTTTTCAATATTCCGATATTGAAGTGTCGGCAACTGCTTATCCTATCCACAATCCAAGAAACAGTACTCCAAATATTATATGTCAACTACCCACCTTTTCACTTATCCTGTGGCTTATAAATGTAAAGTTATCAAAACCTCACGTAGAAAACAAATTTATTGTCAACAACGCCTGACGGCAAATCAATTTCTATAAAAAAATGTTGGTCTAGGTCTTAGTTAATTACTTTTCCTCTTGAGGATTTATTACAGAATATCAGTCGATTTTCAGAAAAATCTGTGGCATCCTATATAGGTAATACTGTACATTCAGACACTACAAAGTTGAAGCATTGAATAAAAATGATTTTAATATCGCGTGTCCTGCTTAAACGACATCCACAATTTAAACTCCATATTGTCGCCTACCGGCCCTTATAATGGTGTTATTTTTCCCTTACCGTGCAAATAATATCTGATCTAAAACCTATTTTAACAGGGAACATTCCCTAGAATGTTCGTGTGAATCTATAAAAGTAAGTATCTACACATGAACATAATTTTCTAACTAACTTATCACCAGTTGTACATATCGGAGAGGATAGTAGCCACATTCTTCTATAGTGTTTACTTTCTCAATAATTCCAGTTTTTGTAGTGGTTTGATTTCAAAAATTCTATAACACATTATCCTATCGTACGTAGTTTTTTCACCTCGTTCGAACTTCCTTTGACAATTTTAGTTCCACACATTCGTGCTGGCATCAGAACTGCGTTTTGCACCTCTATCATTGCTTCTAATGACAAATTTATATTGATGATAACTCCAATGTGTTCCAATCACCATAAACGTTGCATACTCACCTAAAACTAATAAAATATAGGTAGTCAAACATAAAAAAAAATCACGATCATATCGGAGATTGTAAATACCAAAAATATTGTAAAATTGTTTCGATATTTTAAATTTTTATTTCACCCCGCGCAGTGAAAAATTAAATAGGAACCTATCCTATAAATAAATATGCAATGCAGGTGTATTTTCCCCGCTCTTAGGACTCCAACTGGAATCTTAAACGCCCCGTACCGATATCCCACGTCTGCCTGAGAAAGGAATCCCACAGAACACAGAACTCTTCGAAAAAATAAGTCTGGTAAGGTTGAATAACCGCTAGTCTAAACGTTGAATTGTTCCCAAAAATCTACGAGCATCGTACAAAAATACGGTTTAGTAAAATTAATGGCGCAACAATGTCAAAGAAGCTCCTAGAGGAAAAATTGAATCTTGTAATTTTACGTCATCCTTTTTACGCGTTGTCTCCAATTCGACAACCGGTCTTTACGCCTCTGCGTATGGGATATTGTCAAGGCCAAGGATCCATTACGAGACCCCGAAGGGTTCCAAATTCTTCCCGGGGGTTGTAAAGTCATAAAATGCAAGAGTTGCAAAAGTTGCGCAACGCCGTGCTATTAAATATTATATTGTTCCCTTCAAACGCGCCGACGAGACATTATGGATTTCAACCCTTTTGGGGTAAGAAAATAATGCAACCAGAATTATTGCACTCCACTGCAATAAACTTTAAGTGTAGTGGATGTGTCGTAAACCTTTGTGCAAATAATACCGCTAAGAATGGCCACCATTATGCAATTACGTGTCACAGAAGGGCATTCTGAAACTTACAAAATTATGTGTAGCTGTAGTGTACCTACCTATGTACATAACGTACACAACATGTATGTTATTCGCTTTAAAAACCTATTATTACTATTTTCAAATACGCAATAGATAAAAAGATGTATTTATATATATATATATACATATATATATATATTACTATATATTATATCTCTATATATATATATATCTAGTATATATATATGTCTTCTCGTGGATAGATGTGTAGGATACTCGAGATTTATATGACATTTGTATCACATAAATCTTTATATCAATTTAAAATGTGAGAAAAAGAATGTACTGATGTACTAAATGCTATCATTATACATATCCCAATACCTACCTACGATAATTGAATCCGTGCGAATAACGTATAATTATTTTAAGTGTGATTTTAACGTAATTTTAACGTTTTGTTATTATTTTCAATTCTACACACTAGAGTTGAACAGTTTGCAATGTTTACTATGTACAATGTCTTTTGAATAAGATATTAGAATCTTTTTAAGTAAGAATAATATCATAACAATGTCAGCATTAAGATGTAAAGCGTGTTAATATACTACTAGTAAGGCAGGTGATATGTTGTTGATACGTGATTTTATTTCAGAAGAAATTGGAGACAAGATAAAATGTTGCCAGTTGTTAGAACCTAATTAGAGGAGTATTTCCTCCCCGCCCCTCCCCCTTGTGCTCCCTCCCCCATCCCCCAGCCCCCCTTAAACATCCATTTTACAAGACTTTTTATTATCGCTCATATCTCCCTCATTATTTAAGCAAAATTAATATTTTTTACCGTTTTATTCCTTAACAACTAATCTTTAAAAAAGCTAATACAACATTTTTTGTAAACATAATACTTTCGTGAGATTTCACTAAAATAATTAAAATTTTCATTAACATAAAATTTCAAGATTTTTAGATATAGCCCATATTCTGTTATTATTTTAGTAAAATTCATATTTATTTTACCTTTTTATTCCTTAACATCTATTTTTTATAAAAGATTATATAAAATTTTTCTGTAAACATAATATTTTCATGAGAATTCACTAATATACTTAAAATTGTCATTAACAAAAAATTCCAAGCTTTTTAGTTATGGCCCATATTCTGTTATTATTTAAGCAAAAAATTCATATTTTTTACTCTTTTATTCCTTAGCATCTTTATTTTTAATTATTTTCATGAGAATTCATTAGTTAAAATTTACTTTAAATAGTTAAAATATTCATTAACAAAAATTCGGTTTTTGAGTTACCGCTCATATTTTCGTTATGCCTAATTCAAATCTCTAAAATGAGGTTAAGTTTTAATCCTTATAATATCAACCAAATAAAACAAGCTTGTTATTTTTTCTAGACTTACTACTTTATTCGTAATTCTATGAATTATTTGGTTTTTTAAGTTTTATGTTTAGAAAAACGTAAAAACTCATTAGTTATGCATTATTCGATGAAAGTAGATCGAAACAGTTTTTAAGTATTTCAGCAGTATTCATATAACTAGTATTCGAGGGTGAGTATTCAGAATCACACACAGATCACGTGAACAATAAATAATAAGTGCGCAGTTAAGTCTCCCCTCCCCTCCCTACACTTTTACACCTCTAATCACTGTATAATAGCTGTAAGGCCTAGATCCTTTTTTTCGCCCCTACACATTGGATTAACACTTACACTTCCTCGTTTGTAAGGGTCCAGACATTTAATCAACATGCTTTCTTTCAATGGGTGCCTGTGCGTCCTATTATGAAGTATCAACATATTATAATAATGCATTGATAAGTACAGGACCGCCAAAAGTAAATGAAGGTGCCTTTCTCCAACGTGTTTTTGAAAACGTTGATATCAACATTCGAACATTGAATGGCCTAAACTTTTTTCACACTATAGGTGGAATGCAATGTATTGCACCAGCTACCAAAGTAGAAACTGAAGTGAAGATTAAAAATCAATACTCTGGATCATTTAAAGCCCCTGAGATTATAAGAATACTAGTATACACAAAGAAAAATGTACTTAGGGGATTGAAGAATATTAATGTCAAGATTACAGCGAAATGAAAACTGCCATGAATATTTCCGATTCCACAATAACAACTTTATTCCCTTTAAACAACATTTGGCTTTCTGGGTCACTATTGACCAACCCTTGTTTTTGAAGGCGTCCGAGATTGTAGCTTCTGCAAAAATTGATAGCAAAATTGCTAAGATATTTGTAAGGCTAGGGGGTTTTTACCTCCTTATTTCATTTATGGGCTCTGTAGGATATATCATGGAGTAAGTCTTCCTTATGCGTCGGAATCTCAGACGCTACGAGTTAAAAGAAAGGAAGTAAAAATAAAGTGACTGGCGTCAACGCAAGAGTAGGCTAATAACTCGCCGACAGGCCGGAGATAAACTACTGTTCTGGGTATACTGTGGTACCTATGTGTTGTTGACATGCCTCGGTTGTGGGAGTAATTTTGCCAGATCGAAATTTGAATGTAAATTTGATTTTTTTTGTCAGATTCATAAATTTGAAGTAACGGGCTTCATTTAAGTTTGTTTGTCTATTGATTCCATATAGTCCAAGGGTAAATCTTTCTCCACCAACTAGCAATAATTCTTTTGATATATTTTCTTGCAAAAATATTGAAGCATGTCGCTGAGCTTCAACCGAAGATTTCACTACTTCAACAGCTTTTATCTTTCCTAAACCATAAAAGCATGATGTAGTATCACATCCGGTCACTGTATGTACAAACAAGAGACTTCTTCTAATTTTACTGTGCTGCTCGATCAAAAAATTAAAATGTAAAATAGTTTAGTTGGATCCTTGCTACCTTTTTGCTTACAAAAATAAATTTAGTTTTTCTCTGGAGCTAAGGACACTAATAAACTCAATAAATCTGTATCAGATCCTACAACATAATATTCAAAGAACCATGTAAATATTGATTTTCTACAGTGGTTATATAAAAATTACAAAGAAAATGTTTTGAAAGAAAAAAATATGTTTAATAATTCCTATGCCAATAATGCTAGGCAACTGCTTTCTGAGAGATGTACATACTTGTGTCTCTTTCAATAAACCTTTAATTGAATAAACCTTGAGAACATTCTTACGGGCTGGGCTGCGTAAATTTGGATCATTAAATAACATCGTGGTATTCAAATATTACAATAATTATTATGTTTATTTTAAAAATAATATTATATTTACAGTTATGTATTGTTTGTGAAGTTGGCATAGCACAGTTATAACTTGGAAGGGTTAAATATTTTCGGTTCCTTTCATAACGTCTGCAATTTTAAAATCAGTTACGACGTTTGTGCGACACGCAATCGGCAAAAGCACCCGCCATAAAACTGCAATGGTGCAACAAGTGCATTTTGAGGAAAGGCTTAAAATTTTGGCATCGTAAAATCAAAGGGTGGCTTTATGAGGGTGCTAATTTACACCATTCATCTGCGTTCAGGGACAAAGGTAATAAAACACATCGTGGCTTACGGCAAGATTTCTGAGAATTTCTCTAAAGAGTTAAGATTTCTGAGAATTTCTCTAAAGAGTTAAGATTTCTGAGAATTTCTCTAAAGAGTTAAGATTTCTGAGAATTGAGAAATAACTGCGGTCTGGGTTGCTAAAGATGCGCAAAATGGTAACTATCTATTCAAGTTTTTAAAAATATATTTCTAGTACAACTGTACGTCTATCTTGCACATTTATACTTACAGTAGTCAGACAGTGTTATAGTCAAACGTGATATCCTCGGTGTCCATATTACAATAAATAATTTTAAACAAAAGCTGGCCTCGAGACCGTCGAAATAATTTTTATGTGAAACATCGTTGATCGATACAGTAAATCTGTAGGTACTAGAATATTTTTTAACAATCTGTAAGATATACATGGATGAAGAAAATATAGACGAATAACAAAATGTGCAATTTGTAGAGAAATCCATAATAAACTCTATGACTAGGTAAATCGTTCCACATATTTTTCCATTGCATCTATTGGTGATAATTTTTAACACAAATTTATCTAGGTAATAAAAATCATTATTTTCCTGTCACAATTAATTGACTGACCTATTAATTGCAATAAAACTTTAAAATCAAAATCAATTCCTGGAAATATGTTTGTGTTTTCTATTTTCTTTTTAGGTTCCCCAAAGTATGTATTTATTTCAGCAGAATAACAGCCCAGATACGTTAAGAATTTTAAGATTATAAAAATTATTAATTCTATTTATGTGTAAGCTTTTTCTGATGCCTAAAATCATTCATAAAGATAAAAATATTAAAACTGTATCCGTAGTAAAAATAACATTTAGGTGTAGGTACCTACTGACAGGCTAATTTTATACAGATTGCTATGAGCCAATAGGACTTGTGCAGTCTTCATAATATTTACTGATAATATAATAGTTATATCATGTGGCTAGAATACAAAAAGTTATTCAATACTTTATTTAATCAAAGAGATTTGTTACTCATTATTTATATAAAATGAGGATGAAGTCGCTTGTAAATATAAACATTCCGCTAATGCAATATTAATTTATTTACATATATATATACGACTCTAAAGTCTTTTACTTTATAATTTGTACACAGTTGATAAACAATAGACAATAGAAATAATATATAAAATAAATACAAATGTGAACATAAATTATTTAGAAACATATTCAAGAACAATATGTAGAATTAAAGGAGACAATAAAACAATGATAGTTGTCCGAAAAAATTAAAATTATGAGTAATAATGTTACACAATATAAATCAATAACATTAAATTTAAAAATAATTATTTTATATAATGGGCAATATAATAAATTATAGAATAATAAATAAAATAATAAATATTACTTCAATGAAAATATCTCTCAAAATAAACTCTCAGTACTATTTTAAGTATAATCGAATATGTATATAATGTTCAAGGACGCATTATCTATGTGATTCTCTCATTAATCCGCTCTATTTGAACAAAATCTAGCCATCCGTGCCCGGATCAGTTTTACATTTCATCTGATTTTTTCAATTTTTATTCTATCTTAAGGGAATGCCACAAAGGTCTAAGTGATATAATTTCCGCTGCTACTTTACGTAGAAATATATAATGCAAGAGACAACATTTAATTCAGTAAATTTGTACCAAAATGTTCTTTAGCTAGTCTTCGTAAATTCTCGAGGCACACTGGCGCGCATTTTGCATCTAGCATTAAGTTTGCATACATAAATGATTCAGCGGTGAAACTGTTTAACTTCTGGAGCATTCTCCACAGACAAAGTTTAAATGAGTGATTCAGCGGTGAAACTTTGGTATTCTCGGGGCAAATAGTTTATACGTGTGCTCCCTCGTTAATAATGCAAGTTTGGAAATCTATACCGACACACATTTAGTATATCTATTTCTTCATCCCGTGGCAGTGCATGTGGTTGACGTACGATGTCTGTATTGCCAGTATGAACATACACCAGTTATTAATTTTTTTTACATTACCATCCCTTATCTATAGTATTGTCAACTGTCAAAATGACGTCTTTTGTTGATCATATTTACGGAAATGAGTCAAATATAAGAAGCGCGAAAAGATTAATGAAATTTTTATGAACTGCAAGCACCGAACTCTCTGCTGAACTGAAGACTAATAGGGCGAAGTAGCCTAGGATGCCAAAATTAAGATGGAGCGACAATGTCCTCAAACACGTATCTGTCGTGGATATTCAGGACTGGTGGAAGTTTGCACGAGACCGAGAGGAGTGAAGGGAGACTTTTGAGGAGGCCAAGTTTACGCACATTTCACGCCATCTTCAAAACCTTCACTGGCTTGACAGAAAGGATTGAATATAAGCTTTGCCTTACAATATTCAAGGCTATTCACAACATGGCCCCTTAATACATAACCGAATTCTGCATTCCATTCTCCGCAAATAACAGACAACTAATACTTCGCTCAGCATCAACATCTAATACAAATAGCATCTAAAATAAATAGCTAGCTGAAGCAATTCGCATTCTCAAAATTAATTACGCTGATCGTGCTTGCAGCTGGTGGCTGGACCAGTTATGGAACAAACTACCTAATAAACTGAGACAAACAGACATCTTATCACAGTTTAAAAAACAACTAAAGACGCATTTATTTAGACAACCCTATAGAAACCTATAGAATCAGACCACTACAACACTAGCTAATGTTTTCTATTCCTAGTGTGCACTCCGCGAAAACACCTAATTCTTCCAGGCACTCCCAACTATTATAGTATTAAAGGTTAATTCCAATTCTTGCATGCCTCCTAGTGTATAAGTAATAGTAAATAAGTTGTTAGCAGTAGGTTGTTTTGTAAGATAATTTTATGTGTAAAGCGCCCTTGAGGTGAGTACTTGCGTAAACTGCGCTATATAAATTATCCAACTATTATTATTATTATTATTATTAAGACCCAACAGGAGAGACAACGGTGAAGGTTACGATTATTGTGAAGAGTTGTTTTATTTTCAATTTTGAGCCTCAACACGTCGCCGAAAAAAACCATAAATGTATGAGGGCTGCGAAATCTGGAATCATTTGGAATCGTGAAATCTTCCATTTACTTCTTTTACCTGGTACTCCCGGAAGGCTCAGAATGCGTCCGATTTCATTTAGATGTTTTTAGAAAATAGTTTTTTAGCTCCCTTAATAGAGCGCATTCGAATGGAGGTCGTTATTGATGGATAAAATGCATTTTACCGTTGCCCGACCACGAGGCGCGGCGGAGATAGGGGGCGACCGTGGTCACGCGGTGGGGCCCAATTACTCGGAGATGCCCCGCAGACAGCTGACAAGAGCGTCACCCGGTGGACGTCACAAGTTCAAATAAACATCTTAATGAGAAGAACACAAAATTGATTTCTAAAGTTTTTTTTTCTTCTTCAAATATAGCAAAATTATTTTGCGGTGACTTAATTATAATTTATATAAAATAACTTTGTAAACACCACTTTTTTATTGAAAAAAATTCAACATGTTTCGAAGCCAATGGCTTCTTCGTCAGGATAGCAAATAATGAGGGTTTACAAATTTTACAATCAAATTATACAGAATCACAGTTTGATAAATTAGAAATTTTGGAAATCAGAAAGAGTGTTAATAGTAAATTGAATGTTATAAATAATCAGGTCCTTTTTTCTAATAGTTATCTTTTAAATTTATTTTCATGTTAAGTCGGTACTTTATATTATTCATTTTCCATATATAACTTTTTTAATATTTTGATTATCTATTCTTCGATTTCTTTAAATTTTATTTTTGTTATCCTGACGAAGAAGCCATTGACTTCGAAACATGTTGAATTTTCTTCAATAAAAAAGTTGTGTTTACAAAGTTATTTTATATAAATTAAATTGATTTCTAAAGCGCTATCGCACCAACACCTTGTTGGGGGATATTCAGATTCGAACGGTAAAGTAAAAAAAATTACATTATATGAAGTATTAGGTCTTTACTTAAGAAATTGCCGTTTTCTAATTCTGGCTATTTTAAAATTCGATATCTTGCATTCCACTTGAAATTTAAACGAAGGTATTAAATCTGACATGATTTTTGCAAAATTAGTTATTCATTTGTTTTCGCGCCGTTTGTTTTTTCTTTATTATAATAATTTATTTTATTATAATAGTAATTCGTCCTTCCATATGTCTGCCCCCGTAACCTCGTGTAACGTCTGTAACTTCTTTATAGTGAAGTATTTTTTTAACGAAGAAGTTTTTTTCTAAAATTTTCTTTTCAAAATTTTTTTCGAAAATTTTTTTTGAAGACATTGTTTTTTCTTTTTTTCTTTTTGAGATTTTTGAGATTTTTTTAAAAATAAAATAAATAAATACTTATTCTTTCGGAACCGACATGTAAAATTACAGTCATTTCTGACGGGTTACAGCTAGTTTAACATATAATTTTCATAAAAAATATTGTTTGAATTTTTTTATACAAGACGGCATTTACATAGGTTATATAATATATAAGATAAGCAAAGGCGCGGACCATATCATACAGCGAGCAATACATTTTATAAAATACATTTTCTTTAGGTACACTGGCTTTATAAACATTTTCTCCGCGATTAACGACATCTATATGGTGTAATGGCTAGGATACCTGACTCTCACCCAGGGGGCTCGAGTTCGTTTCCGGGTACGGAAATATTTTTTTTGAATTTTATTTTTCATTTTTATTATGTCTATTTTATTTTCAATATTAATTATTTTATCATGTTGTGGCGTTAGCTTTACGCACGCAAAATCGCCACAATCGCCAGGGCTTCAAATAGTCCCATTAAATGCCAGCAGGAGAAATATAAAAAAGTTTAAATATTTGATAAAAGTCGTTATTATTATTTCATGCTTGTCGGCTATAAATAAGAACACTTATTCTTTGGGAACCGGCACGTAAAAGTCCCGTCATTTTTGGCGGGTAACAGCTAGTAATATATAAATATGTAGGTGCTTGTATACTTTACGAAACAAAATAAAATGGTTTATATTTATAAGTGTTCTAAATGAATTTACCTTCAGATTAACAAAATAAATTTACGTAAGATTTTGGTTGGGGTTATCCAATGTCATCTGGCGAGTGATTATAAAACGTTATTACGGCAGTTACAAAAATATGAATACCTTAGCGATTAACTATATTAAAAGTTGTCCGTTAGCACTATGTAAAATAATAAAAAAAAATATATATAAATAAATAATGTTAATAATAGATAATATATGCCAAATTTTTCAATGGACTTTATAATAATTAGGCAATCAAATAATGAAAAAATATAAATTAGACGTAAATAATATAAAATTAGGCCTTAGTACTTATATTAAAAATATTTTAGTCATTGTCTAAATTTTCATAGAAAATAGAAAAAAAAGTTTATACCTGTGAAATTATGTATAACTTTTTTGACTTTTCTGGTAATCTTATATATTATAATATATCTCGTATAACTTGTTATAACTTTTATTATTTTTTTTTTATTTCACAACATTTAAAAAATATTTTATTTATGCTCTTTTATTTAAAATATATGTCTGCATTGTTTCTAATTTCTCAACCATAAGTATATTCTGTAACGTAATTCCCCTCACTGTCGTAACATATTTTTGCATTGTAATTCAGTTTTCCATGTAACAGGATTATTAACGATGTTGTCATATTTTGTATATTAAAGAATTAAGTAAATTATCTCTAAAGACAGCAAAATGTATTGAAGTACAAACAACAACATAGAAATTATTGAAAACAATCTAAAATACAAAAAGGTCATTATCATCCATTGTCAATTCATTGCTTGATGACGGTTTTTCCATGGCGGTCTTCGGTTCTCCAACAATGTGACATACCATGTCCTTCGTCCTGATGAAGACACAGTGGTATCGAAACCAGTAGACGTAAAATTTCTCCCAGTGGTTTTAAGTCCTAATTATAATAATTTCGTTGTCTATCCGTCCGTCGTTTTTTATTTTTTTTTATCAATAAATAAACATTTATTCTTTAGGAACCGACATGTAAACGTACCGTCATTCTTGACGGGTTACAGCTAGTTAAAATTAATAATTAAGTCCAACCACAAACTTAATGCTATAAACATCAAAAAGACAAATATTGAGTTCAAATACTATCAAGAATGCGATGCTTGGGATATTTTCATTTCTCGTTTCTCACATTTTTGTTTATTTTTCATTTTCCTGTCTCACTGTTGGTTAGCTTAGCGTTATAGAATTTAGAATTATATTATTACAGGAGTCGTTCGTAATTGAGTTCCGGTTAAAATAATTCAAGATATTGCTGTGTTATTGAAGTTGTGAACTTGTGAATACTCCATACTGATAAATAAATAAATATTTAATTTGTGTTTTTTTTCCACAATTATATTTACTTTTTTTTTTTCTTTTTATTATTTTTTTTTTTTTTTTTTTTACATCTCAGACCCACAAAACATCACATTGATATTTGTCTGTAGGTGCATCAATACATATATATAAATAAATTGTATATACCAGAAATACATTCATATTAATTAACTCAATTCAGAATATGCTGCAATGTAACTACACGTTCCACGCTTCTGGTATTTAGGTACCTACCCAAATTTTAATACAAAGACTATAATTATACCTGTGACAAAACAAGTCTGTCAATATTGAGCTCTTCCACACCCATCTCATTTAACCTTTCAGCGGTTTTCCTTTCAAATTTTTCCCTGGTATCCTTCTCTTGCAATCTTTCGATTTTGACCCTAGTAGGGGCTACCACTGTTTTCCTCTTAGATTGCCACCCATGAAACAGATTCACGATTATTATTTGATACTACAATAAAGTGATTCGTCTCAATCTCACCGCCCCGAAACACCCTGGTGTCAACAGGACCTCAATCTAGAGTCAACTACAAAGAAATACCTTTCATTTCATCTTTCCCACGTATATTGGTGGATTCATTTGTGTTCAAAAAAAGTTATTTATTCGAGTTTCAACCCACCCATTTAAATCTCCAGTCAAATAAGAATCAAGGAAGCAAGACTATCGGTACATAATGGCGTTCTAGTGCCAACTCTGATGTATGGAAGTGAAGCCTGGAATTGGCAAAAGAGGAAAGAAAGTAGACCGAATGCGGTAGAATTTCGGTCACTAAGACGCTTGTGTGGAAAATCTTTGGTCGATAGAGTGAGGAATAAACAAATTAGACGTGAATGCAATGCTGGCTGTGCAGTGTGGTAGATAGAAAAAAGAAAGGAGCGCTGAGATGGTTTGGTCATGTGGAACGTGCGAAAGAGGAAAGAATGGTTATGAAAATATATGAGGCGAGTGTTGAAGGCAACAGGAATAGAGGGTGTCCGTTAAAGACCTGTCACGATCAGATACTACAAGTATTTGAGGATGGCCCCGTTAAAAGCCGCAACAACCGTAGAACTTGGATAAAAAGATGTATGAATGTGGCCGAAGCAAAAGTGCTGTGCCAGGATTGAAGAGTGTGGCGTTCAATTCTCTCTGCCTAACCCTGCGGGGAAACGGCATGATGATTAGTTAGTTAGTTAGTTAGTTAGTTACAAAATAAGACGCAAAAATGTTGTACATTCAGAAAAGTATGTCGGAAAATGATTACGAACATAATGGTAATTGAGTTCATCAACTAAATCGACGCACAAATGCCAGAATCGATAATGCGATGGCGTGCTGACAAAAGTAGATAAGGTACTCGTTCAATGAATGCCGGGTTTTTGCGTCGAAAATTCGTCCGAAGGGAACGCACGAAAGTGCGTAGGTACTCTGCACCGCGGCGTGTTTCAGTCCACGCAGTCCGGCGGTGTGACTATTGATCGACATTTCGGGGGCACCTACCTGGCGGGCCTCCTCCCCGACAACCCTCGGAGGGCCGGTGCCCAGCGGGCGGAGTGAAACTCGAGAACGACGGCAGCGCAGGAGGAAGGAAGCCTTCGAGGTTCAGAGGGAGGACGCAGAATTCGAGGATGCCGTACCGGTTGTACGACGAATTGTGCGCGAACATTTTTGTAGTATTTTAAAAATATCAACCCACAAAAGGCACGCCAAATGACGTCGAGATGCAATACGAGTTCGAGAAAAGGAAGTTGACTTGTTCCGTCGCTTCTCTGACTTGGGTCGCGTGAATGTTTCGATACTAACGACAATCTTCCACCAGGGAGATTTAGCAATACAGAATATTATGAAAAATCTAATAAGTTTTTCAAAAAATTGAAATGATATTTCGGGCGTATTCTAGTGTAATGCTAATAATTCGGAAGTATCACATTACGCACATAAAGGAAATTGCTAAAAAATTCCAATTAAAATTAGATATCTCATTAGTGACATGGGGAATGAAAAAGCTTAGTATGCCGGTCGCGCTAATGATTATTACAATATACTTATGAAACGGGTTGTAAAAGTTAAATATATACAACTTCCAAAAATTTGATAGACCTGGTATCCTGTCATGGGTGGAATGGTGAACGTTACATTGTGTAAAGCGATCACTTAAGCCAGCCGTACGGTAGGTCGTTAGCCCTTTGAATACCCAAAAGACTTCCATACCTACTTTCCCGTGAAAAAATATAATTTCGTCTCTATGAAACATATATAATATATTTATAGTAGCAGTATTTTTCACTCGAGAAAACGATTTCCTATCCACATGTTATACAATATGTGATAATACTAAATTTGGAATGTAGTTTAACGTGTGCGAAAATCATAGTCATACATTAAATAACGCTATTATATTAAATACGAATTTAAAATAATAAATATATATTAATTCCTATTACGTTCCATACTAATGATTTTTAAACAGCATTCGGCAATTTTTTAATGCCGTTAAAGTTAATTGTGTGTATGTAATACAGACAGTGTATCAGTGTATTAATACCTATCCTTGCCGTGATTGGTTGACGGCGCGAGTCAGTATGCAACTGACTTTCGAGTCGACTGTGGTCGCACACTTATTTGTGTGTTAAAAAATAAAATGAATAAGGTGATCATAATGTCCTAAAGCTGCAGTGCAAACTTATAAAACGTTTTCTCTGCCACTTGCAACTAGAAAATCGGGTTACCGAGGGTCCGCCATTGAACTACTAGTAACTTGGGTAACTAGAACACAGAACATAGAAATTACATAAAACATAGAAATGTCCGCCATTGAACTACTAGCAACTTGAGTAACTAGAATAGAGAACATAGAGATTACATAAAACATAGAAATGTCCGCCATTGAACTACTAGCAACTTGAGTAACTAGAATAGAGAACATAGAGATTACATAAAACAGAAATGTCCGCCATTGAACTACTAGCAACTTGAGTAACTAGAATAGAGAACATAGAGATTACATAAAACATAGAAATGTCCGCCATTGAACTACTAGCAACTTGAGTAACTAGAACAGAGAACATAGAGATTACATAAAACATAGAAATGTCCGCCATTGAACAACTAGCAACTTGGGTAACTAGAACATAGAACATAGAAATTACCTACATAAAACATCGAAATGTCAGCCGTTGAACAACTAGCAACTTGGGTAACTAGAACATAGAACATAGAAGTTACCTACATAAAACATCGAAATGTCCGCCATTGAACAACTAGCAACTTGGGTAACTAGAACATAGAACATAGAAGTTACCTACATAAAACATCGAAATGTCTGCCATTGAACAACTGGCAGCTTAGATTACCAAATGTCCGGCAATGAGCAACTAGCAGCTTATACAAATATTTTTGTTGCAATTAATTCATTGCACATATATATGATACTTGTGGGCAAGGAACCAATGAAATGCGCTTGTAATTTTGGATAGTAAAAAAAATCAACCAACAACCAATTGATTGGGTTACCAGGATTGAAGTTTCGGCATTGAAGCGAACACACCTGTATTTTAATTTAATTTAGCCAGTGACTGTCAGTGAAAATATGCTTACATTAAAATATTTTTGTTTTGTAAAGTGATTTATTGTAATCATAGAATGTGGGGGTCAAGAATGCGAACGTGTAATGTAAAAATTTGGTAATTTTTTCGCGTACAGCATATTCATTATCCCACAAGCTTAATGAGCGTAGTTTTTGGATACGCCACACTAAACATCCCCAGTGCAGGGGTGTAGCGTTGCCAAATGGCATGCATTATTTACGCGGCCCCCAGAACAAATTATACACCAGCGCCGAATATTCGTGTGTCGCGCGCGCATATTTATACTTGTAAGTGAAACTGAACCCAAAAGTTACTCAACAGTATTTGTTATCAAAAAATAAATAAATTGGGCAACTAATATTTGGAATTATTAGCAAAACAATGTGTATATCTTCATGATTCATATAAGTCCAGTGTCTCTAAAACTATTCAGAAGACGTGCACGTAATAGACATTTGATTACAATATGAATTAAAATCTTCGACAAAAGACTAAATATTGACAAAGTATATGCAAATATATAAATATTTATTATATACTTTACGCCTAGTCATAATTATCTATAACTATAACTATATATAAATTAATTTGAATGACGAATTTACAGTTCATAGTATTTGAACAAAATAAACAAGACTAAAAATACAGATTTAGAGATAATCTATTGAAAATATTCAATCCTATTCACAATGTAAACCGGTTAATTTTTAAATAATATTCAAAATAAAAAGATGCAGATATTTAAACGTTTTTAAATTTTTATTTATAATTTTTTCGAAGTATGTAGGTACACATGTGTACATTTTTTAGCTCATTTATTTATTCATAAATCATAATTATTATTTTTTTAAATATTGAATGACTTTTCATCTTATTTATAATATAATATTCTTAGAAAGAAAATGAAAACGGATACGTCTGTACAATGAAATAAAAGCTTTACCAATTTCATAACTAAAATACACGAAAAAGAAGGGATGTCTCATAATTTATGACCATCATGGATCCTTTTCAAAGGCGCCTTCTTGGATGACGAAATTGCAAAATACGTCTAAAACGACAGAAATCACATCAAATATTAATACCTCGTCAATCAACCCTACAAATTCTCGATATTTCAAAGAATTTCCCGATACTTTTAGTAATAAGTTTGTGGAAAATTTCGTACTTTACAAAATTTTTTCTTTATGCGATTAACTTGGTGCCGAATGCGGTTTAAGAATGCACCAGTCATTTGCAATAGTAGATACTCTTTTGAAATCATTGTTTTTATATTTCGATTAAACTCCTTTTTTGGTTCTCACTCAGTTTTTCACTCAGAAATGCCTAGGTAATGTTATAGTGCACATATAAAATTTTAGTAATATTTTATTCTTTCATATTAAAGAACTATGTTCTTGTCGATGCAATGCTCACCGTGTGTCTCTGTCCTGGACCCCATCCAGAAGTTGCGTGTCTGCATTATTTGAATATTGGTGAATGTCTGGATCTTTCTTTCAGTATTCTTCCTTCAATTACATATCTGAAGCATGCCTTATCTGAGAGTATGTCATACCCATTGACCAATTTAATTTTCCATAGTACCTATCTACAGTAAACCTCCCGGAACCTGCTCATTTGTAATTTTCTCAGTCCACCAGTTATTTCCATCATTCTTCAGCACCACATCTCGAACGCCTCCGATATATTTCTCACTGTCTCTGAATAATCATCCAAGTTTCACTTTTGTAAAGGGCTATACTCCAGATGTATGTTTTGATAAAATGATTTTTATTAAATATTTTTATACGTGATTCGAAGATTTTATTATCATTATTTTATATTATTGTTGTTTTCTTATTGTTTTCATCATCACTCTTGGCTCTTGGCCGGTGGATCTTGGCCTCCTCAAGAGTCTTCCTCCACTCATCTCGGTTTAGTGCCAGCTCTCTCCAGTTCAGGAGCTCCAAGGCAGAGATGTCTTTGAGGACGTTATCGCTCTGTCTTATTTTGGCATTCTTAAGCTCCTTGTTTTTGTATAGTTTTATGTGAGCTTAAATGAAAGTTTATCGTTTACTTGAATGGAATGGTCACATTTTAAATTCATTCTATTTTATGTTTTAAATAATCATGGAGCTCCTTTTCGGAACATAAATACCTTTAAATCTAAAATTCATACCAGTTTGCTAGGACAGTTGCCCACCCCCACCCGGACCCACCGCCTACCGACTCCACCCTACGACAAACAAGGTTTGCCTAAATTATTCAAACACCTACGTTATTTTTCACGTCATGACCGCGTACCGACCTGGATGAGAATATACATATTTCCCGCTACCGCCAAAGTCAGAATTGTTAAGTGCCGCTTCGGTGTCTATCTAATGCGTGTTTAGTTTATAGGAGGTACCTACAGAATTCTGTCGAAAATTTGTCGGGGCAAATATTTTCGATAGTATCGACCGGGGTTGTACTATTCACAATAGCCACACAACATTAAACATTTTAATATAAAGAAAACGGACACACTTCAAGGATGAAAGATACACAAAAGTTTGAAGAGCCCTGACAAAAAACAAACAATTTAAATAACTGTTGTATTATCGTTTAATTTCCGAGTTATGAACGTGTAAAATTTTGGATACCCATAATAATACGCAAACAAACAAACATGGGTGAAAAATACTGTCTACCTTAAATAATTTACATTACAATTAATATGTTTAATTGTTCTTTTTTATTGAGACTAACTACTCTAATGTTAAAAATATATAAATGAATCTTATATATATTTTTTCAATTGAAATTTGTCAATTCTTCGATTCAAAATTTCGAAATGGCAAGAAAATATTAATTACGAATGAACAATTATGAAAAAAAATTAATTAACTAAAAAGGTACGCAGAAAAAATATTCATCGCAAAAATATTTAATCGACAACGGTATTCGAACATGGACCTTTTTGCTACCGAACTTTTACATTTTATCTGAAAAGATTTCTATTGTAATTGATTCATCTAATTTTTTTTTAAATATCATAGAACAATTATATAAATTGCGACATAATAATAAATTGTGTTTCATTAAAATATAAACAAATATAATATTGTTTTTGGATGGTAGATTAAAATTTTAAATATAAGCAATTTAAAATACACGGATAATGAAATAAATATTTTTTGCTATTAACACAAAATTTATAAACCAACATTATTGTCTATGTAATATCTGCACTATTTTAATCTGAACGCTTTTAATAATCACTAGTAAAATATAAATTTACTAGTGGTTAGTTAGTTGAAGTAAGTACCTAATTATTATGATATCGTCATTTTTTTAAATCCCCGAACACATACCTACGCTAAATATAATTATACAGGTAATACACGGGGGTGTATTTTGTAGACTTTTGGGTATAAGAAAAATTGAATAGGAAGGAAAAATAACTTTTCATAACCACGAAGGCAGTTGTTTATGCACCCCCTCCCTCGCCAGGAATATTTTACAAAGCCGCTGTCCAAATTACGCCCTTAACAAAATTGACACGCATCTCGATTCGTGGACAGCTAATGAAAAATTCAGGCTTCCTCGCGAACACTAAATTTGTGGCGGATCGATAGTTAAAGTAGGGGGGGAGGGGGTTGGCAATGGGGTCGGTTGACGTGTCAGGACACAACGCAATAAGGGATAATGTTAAATTCACTTACTTTGGTAAACCTATTATTTTACTCTGGAGGAGCGTTTTATTATTTGTGTTTTATCATGTAAACTTCTGTGTATAGTTTTCTGGGATATTCTGCCGTGTACACGTGACCTCTCTGGTTGAAGTTTCGGATCCCATTGCAGGGTCCATCATCAGGGCTGATGTGACGAGTGTGTGGACTGTGCGGAGTCGTCGTAGATATAATAGTGACATAACGCTACAGAAATTCTTCACAACACCTGTCTCTGACACGGAAGCACAACACACTACATCAAGACACACACACCCTGCTTTTGACACGGTACTGCAATCCAGTACTTAATCTAACACAAACTTGGACACACCCTGACTTTGATACGGTATTGCGAGGCAATACTTAACCTACATTTCAACACAGACTCATCGTATCAGGCCTGATGATGGACCCTGCAATGGGATCCGAAACGTCGGCCAGAGAGATCACATACACGGCAGAATATCTCAGAAAACTATACACAGAAGGTTCTGAAAGGCCGCGAAACTTGACAACATTTTTAACCGTCAGGTAAACGATCAAAAAAGGATCTTTTCCAAAATCATGTTTCCTATAAAATCTCGAATTCAGTACATTATCAAGCATAATAATTTCGTGTCAGCCTGTTTGTCCGTAACTTTCTGTAACGTTCGTAATTAAGTTCGAATTCGCGGCTAAAAAAACGAAATTACACGACGGGAAGTAGGGCGTGAACCTCGGACGCGCAAATGCCCGCGCGGCAGTCTAGCGACATTGCTATCACCGCGACTCCGTGGACCGTCAAAAATATACTTTATATACCAGGGTTTATCAATTTTAGCAATAAAATTTATAATATAAATTACACTTAAAGTTCATTTTAAGATATTTTTCACGCATTTATTATGCTTCGATTCTTCGATCGATTCGATCTCGATGATATGGCGAAATTGGATAACGCGCCATTCCCGGATAGAGTGGAGGTCCGTTGGTTCGAATCCCTGTTTCAGCTAAAATATTTTTTTCTCAATTTGATTTTTCTGTATGTCTTTTCTAATTGGTTATTAAATTTGTTATTAATAGAGATTTTACGGTTTAAAGTTTATTTTATACGTAATTTCATCAGACATTTGATAGGCACTATCTAAGGACGAAGTATAAATCATAGACAAGATTTACTTGATGCGAACATTATTTATTTTTAGGTGATGTATGTATATTCTATGTATACAATACATAGTATTCTAGATTAATCAAGTGAATTCACATAATTGCCTTAATATTATTATTATATCATATATTCTAATTCTAAGTATCAAATAAGATTTTTGAATTCTGAATAAAATAAAATAAAATAAATATAAAGTAAATCACAGACAATATAAACATAATGAATACTGAACGTAGTGTATTTTGAACGAAACTAGTAATACACAATATTTGTTCTTGTTTATGGTTCGCGCCTTGTCCTTAGATAAAGTGATTCATATGTCGAAATGTATAGTAAAATTTTTGAAACATTAAAGCTGTTCAACACTTCTTTGAGCGTCAATTCTGTTATATTTAGGACACTCAACTACATCGAGGTTATTTATTTAAAAAAAAATTGGTTATAATGGCCATACTCTTGGATTATAACCAAAATGGGTGGGCAGTTAATTAAACGTATTTTCCTAGGTAAAGTCGGTATCTGCCTAATTAAAAATTATTAACAGGATAAAATTCTTCCGGTATTTTTAGTGGTTATATTGAAATATGATAAAATTGACTTCCTGTTTGCGTTTCAAGTAATTCCGATTACATTGATTTCGCAACCTTATCTAGCTACGGAGTGGCATTTACACAAACACATCCTTGTATCAATATTTCTTGTAATAACCGATAAATGAGTCACAAGAATTTTCAATTCTCCAGTTCATTTTGTATCCTTTCTGTATCTCGGTTTAAATCGCGGCGGAATAGGGATGGCTAGCGTATTTGTGAATTTTTTCTGCGTTATCGCGAACTATTTGCATTTGACCGACTGCGACGTTGTTTTTTATATATTCTACGAATAACAACTTTTTTATACTATATTCGTAGTTATGGCGCAATCGTCGATTCGGTGGGGGAAATAGAATCTGTAACAACATTGTAGACATGTGCAAAACTCGGTTAAGTTACTATGCGTTACATTTAACCGCTATCGAGGTATGTATTCTATCCTTCGGGAGTTTTAGACGCCTATACGCATAGTGGCGGAATATGCTCGTATGTTCGTATTATTCGAGTGCCAATATTTTAAAGAATATCTGTGTTATAAATAATATTTAGGTAATTACATTTTACATTTAAATTTAATCGATTGAGGTATAATGTATTCTACTTTCGAGAGTTTTTGCGCCTGGTTTTTTTTATTTTAGGAATCTCAACAGTACAATTTATTATAATGACATAATGTATTGGATAGTTTGTAGACCAATTATAGAGATCAACGGCATAAGATATTAAGTCAAAGCAAAACAGAAATTAAAATACAAAGTTATCCAGAAAGGACAAGAGAAAAACCTTAATAAGAAAAAAGAGAAAAAATACATAAAATATAGAGATAAGAGTGGAGTGAGAGGGGGAAGTTGAGTGAGGTGTATGGGATTGTGGTTGAGAGGAGTGTGTGTGTATTCTGTGTATGTGGTGAAAATATGGGGCTATGTGCAAAGAGTGATGAGAGTTTGGCTGGGGTGCGTGTATGATGATAGTCGGTCCATGTCAGTCCGTTGAAGATATTGAAACAAGTAATATAGGTGGTTTAAATACGATTTTTAAGAGCTGCGATGTTAGTATATCAATTTTATTAAAGTGGTCATTTTATGCTTTATATGTTTACATGCTAGATGAATGAATGAGTTCTTTGCATAAGAGGTTCTACTTCTGGGTACATGGAAGAGCACGGAATGTCGGGTTCGCCTTGATGAAGCTTGGAGAGAAACCAGCTCCAGTTGGCTGGGACAGTCAATACGTCCCTGAAGTAACTTAAAAAGTAGTATTTGATCAGCTCGAGCTCTTCTATGTTCCAGGGTTCTCGTGTTATAGAAGTCCGTTGCTTCCTGTTGTTGTTTAATAACATTTTACATTTTCATTTAATTTATTTAATTTATTGTATCCTTCGGGAGTTTTTGGCGCCTAACTGCACGGTGGCGAAATATGCTCGTGTGTTCGCATTATTCAAGTGCCAATATTTTAAAGAATATCTATAATACAAATAATGCTTAATTACAATTTACATCTACATTTAATCGATTGAGGTGTTTATTCTATCCTTCGAAAGTTTTTGGCGCCTATATGTATGTATAGTGGCGGAATATGCACGTATGTTTATATTATTTGATTATATGAACATACGCCAATATTTTAAAGAATATTTATGTTATAAATAATGGTTTAGTGGAAATGAAATAAAATAAATATTATTTTGATTTTTCACTTAACGAAATTGCAATTATTCCTGCTGCATTCAGAAAAGACATTCAACTTCCTAATTTCGAATATACATCCGTCTGTCCGTTCGTCTGTAACTTGCTAGAAATACAATAACAGCACTAATGAGCAACGAACATTCACCAAAAATGTCGTCATTAAAGAGTTGCTGGTTTAAATATACTCTATGTTTTAAGTCGATGTATTAGTTTTAGGTTTAAGCGAATAATGTCAATTTAAAAAACAAATGCTTTTCAATTCATGCATTTTCCTGCAATTATTATGTCCCATGATTTTTCATGAGTTTATGGCGAGTTAAATACATATTTACCTACGACACGACTAGAGAATGTAAAATGCGAGGATCTCAAAAAATCCTTAACACAAGTTTTAGGTAATCAGAGGGACATCGTCATCGCTGGGAGGATGTAGAGTGAGTGCTGTAGGAATACAGTGGAGCGGCTACAGGATTACGATTAATCCACTACAATAGTTACGACACGTTTATACAATCATTCATAAAAACCATTCATAATTAATAAAAGCAGTTTATAAGAATGGTGTCTGGAGGAATTGATATAATCATGAACTTTATGACGTCAAATATCAAGATTATCTAAACACAGCGTCCTCGATGGGATAAAAATATTGCCCCATATTGGATCAGCACCTCAGAAGTAGGGACACGAAAAAAGTATCGATACTTTGTAGTATCGAGTACTTTTCTTTCGATACCGATACTTTTGTACTCGATACTTTTACTCAATGAGTACTTTTTGGCAAGTATCGATACCTTTTCTTTGTCACTTTTTTGGCGACCTTTTTTTGGGTATGTTTTTCATTTTATTTTTGACGACCTTTTTTTGGTTACCTTTTTCATTTTTTTCTTGGCGACCTTCTTTTTTTTGGTCATCGATATATTTTCCTATGATATTTTCCCGATGTACTTGATACTTTGGAGTATCGATACTTTTTTTCCGATACTACTCATGAGTACAGTATCGATACTTTCTATTCGATATCGTGTCCCTACTCAGAAGAGGCTCACTTATTTCAAACTACAGGGAAGACTGAATTAAAAGACCGCAACTTGGATGGGTGGAAGGGGTAGTGAAAGACCTAAAAACTCTAGGAGGGATCGCACTAATGCTTTTTTAATTCTTTTACAATACTAGTATTTTTTGGGAATTTCGAGATGTGAAAGATAAAAAAGTATTTATTTTCAATTCGTCTGCTCTTTTTGTATTATATAATACTTTTGGCGTTCACTATCTACATATTATACTGTCCAGTATAATAGATAGTGAACGCCAACTTTTCATGAATCAACTTCAATATTATCCCTAACTTCTCTGAGACCTAATTCTCATGAGGAATTAGAGCAACAGGTCGCAGAGCGGGTAAGAGTGGAATTGTATCGGATTGAAATGAAAAATGCATCAAAATTTATAAATAAAATGATTGAAGGCACAGAGTGTGAAGGTTTACGCTTAGAAACGGGGAAAATTTACACAGTAAACATCTATTATTCGTCATGCGTAGGTAGACCGTAATCTCTAAATATGTCAACATATTTATTGTACAAAAATAAAACGAAATGATGCGGTATATAAATTTTACAGCTACGATTATTATCAATTAATATTCATGAGCACACATTGTAGCTCCAACCTTCGCCATATTGAAAATTATCTGTAAAAATGTAAAACATGTGGCTTTTTCGCCGACAAAAACAACCGACGCGTCGGATACGAATTAATTTGTTGACGCCAAATATTATCGCCGAAACGAACTTCGCTCGGGAAGAATTTCCGCCAGATAACAGCGATAAACACGACAAAAGCACGAATGAATTGAAAGGAAAAATAATTCCAGCGTCACTTTTCGCGCGCTCGCGCGAGCGGACGCCTCTTTCTGCAGGACGCCGGCGCTTTCGCAGCTGGAAAAGGAACTGGCGGAATAATCAGGTTCGTTTGTTATTCGCAACGTTACGGTAGGTAAGTGATTACTCTCGGCCAATCGGCGTCCGTGTCCTCGGCTAGGCACTCTACACACAAACAAAGCTAAAATTACTACGCGAGTGCGCCTCGCCGCCGCGGGCAAGGTCGTCGGGAGCCAAATATTGGCGGGAAAATAATATTGTGCTCGTCGGCTAATTCACCACTAGATGTTAATTACTCGCAATTATTTCATCAATTTAGTGTTTACGCGATAATACTGATAGTAATAGTAAATTCATAGTCATGAATATTTGCGTGGATAATGAGAAATCATGATGAATTGCGTGGTGAAATGAATAATATTGATTTTTGATTGTTGACAATGTTGACTAATTTTTCTTCGAATTGAGGTGTCTATTCGCTATCTTCTAGCTTATAATAACATTCAACGGGATTTTATGTAAGCAGATAGGGACCTTCTGCCAGTGGTGTGATAGGGCTGAGTAAGTAGTAAGTAAGTAATATAAATATATATATATATATATATATATCTAAGTAAGTAATATAAATATATAGATATATATATATATATATATAATATAGATATATATATATATATATAATCAGCAACCATCCAATAGGCATGATGACAGATTTTGAAATAAAATTCTATATTGTAGGTATACGTCTAATATTACCGAAAATAACATTATTTCATTAATAAACTAAGTTTTTACGCACACAATTTCATCTACATATTTTTAATTTCGCGCAAAACGCCCGCAGCTTTCATTTGTCTACGTGACGTCAATCCTCAGTAAACATTGCATTGTGTCTATAGCAACGGTTCAAAGACACGGTGATGGGTGTGAGGCCTGACGTCATTCGCTGTGTATTATATATATATTATATCTTGCTAATGTCCAAACTTAAAAAAAAACTGTACAGGTAGTTGCTTCAGAACAGACATTGTCTAGTGAAGCAACTACCTTCATTTATATGTATAAATAAATTTAAAAGAAATAAATAAATAAATAAAAATTCTTCAATACTGTAATCATGCCTATTTGTAAAATGACATTTCTTTCCTTAAAGTCTACGATATTCTAAGTACTCTACATGCGGCTAGAGCGCATATTCTACTACTACAAATGCATCAGCGCTAGCCATTGTTATACTTAACTAACTTATTGTCAGAAGCATGCAGTGCATACAAGCAAAAAGCACTCAACCCACAAAATGCTAAAAATGCGTTATGTATAAGTTCGAAAAGCTCAATACGATATTTTCATGTGGTGAAAGTGTCCATGCTCTTAGTGCTATAGTTTTTTACAAATTTAATATTTTTACTACCCGCACCACGCATATCACCGTTAAATCGACTCTTAAACTAAAATAAAAGTGGTTTGATAGTTTTCTGCGGCTTCAAATTTACAAATCCTTGGCAAACAAAAATATTAATCTTAAATGTAAAAGAACCATTTGTTCAAATCAGCACAAACTGTAGAACAGTGCGCTCCGCATTCGTGAATTTTCACAGCTTTTAATAAAAAATAATAAAATAGGTCACCGCGACTATTCGCTTAAATTTTTTAACTTTGTATTGAAAATTTCTTTTATGTTGTTTTTTGTACTTAATTGTTTTCGTTTTTTATCTCTTTTGTTTATAAAGTCAATAATATTTTGTAATAGTGTAACTTTCAATTCTAAAAATTAACCTACAGACAAACGTCTTTTTAGACGTTTTGTGGGACTAGATATTATAAAATGTAAAAAAAATAAAAAGAAAAAAAAATACATCAAACTATAGTACACTTATTGACAAATGAACATCGGTTTCTTCGAGAAAACGTTGGTTTGTTGCGTCCAGGATACATTTACAGATTTTAATTATTTTATCTAATACATAAATACATAACGGAGGAATTCCTCATAATGTATAGGTAAGAATGAAACATGAGCTCTGTATTTAACCCTCCTCTGTTTAACCCTTAACATTGAATAACATTGACAGACGCAGGTAAAATAATCGTAATCAATACTCATTCATTTTAATTTTAGTATTCTAAAAGTAATTAATCATTGACCTTTGTGGAAATATTTTATCGAATAAAATTGTATTTGTTGCAAAAAAAAAAATACATAAATTTTTCAGAAAACTCTTAAATAAAAAGTATGAAACATCAATGTGGTATGGACGCCTACGCAACTTTTCAATGCTACTGTTACAATACGATAATTATTTTGTAGAAAACATCTAAGGGGGTCGAACATTTTCTACGCCTCAGATAATACTTTTTACTTCATGCTTTATTTATCAAATTCATAGAACATTAAATCCATATAGAAAAAATTTGTACTGTTCCTACGTTTAGATATTTTGCAGAAAAAATTCAACCTGCAAAACGTGTCACATCCTCGTAAATATATATTTTTCTTATTACATTATATTAAAAAAATATATATCCACAATGAGCCCTGTACAAAAATATGCAATAATGAATTAAATATCGACGTACCTATTAGTTTTCTGTAGGTTCAAATTTTTGGAAGCCATTTTCTGTTTAATTTTTTTGGGTTGGATGCTTTCTGCATAACTACGCCCAATTACGTGATATACAAAAAAAATGTGTAAAGTAGTTAGTCTTATAAGTTATTGTATCCAATTGTATCCAACTGACACACTCGTTTTATGTTTACTTTGGATATAATGTAATATTTATTATTATCCTTCTACCTGGTCTACTTTATTCTCAATGCTTTTGTTCAATGCTTGTTTCCTGTACCCATTTACTTTCCTCCAGGTATACCTAACGTAACGTTTTTCCATATTTACATAATTAATTGTTAGATTATTCCCCCATGTTTGTCAAAAATATTACGCACTAAGTATCACGAAGAGTAGTACTGCCAAAAAAGAGATTATGGTCGTAGGAAGAGACCAAGAGCAGTGCTCGATCAGCATACAGGGGACCCAGCTGAAGCGAGTCAAAAAATTCAAATACCTTGGGGTGGAATTTTCAAGCGACGGGAGGCAGGAAAGTGAAAGAGATAGAAGAATCAGAGCTATAGCTCGAGTAGGTACTACGTTCTCTGTATAGTGCGGTGATAATAAAATCCGAGTTTAGTGTCAAGACAAAACTGACTGTTTTCAAATCTGTGTAAAATGTGTACGAAAACAGAATCGGTCTAGGCTGGTTGACTCGTACAGAAGCAGCGCAAGACAGGGGAACATGGAAATACCTTGTCGAGTCTTTGGGCCCCCGACCCTTCTAGGACAAGGGGATAAAGATGATGATGATGATGATGATTACGCACTTAATTGGTATATGATTATTAATAAAGATAAACTATATTGAAGTCTCACAGAAACGAAGCTTTTTATATAGGAAACGTGTATAGAAGTATTTATAGGGCAGCTCAGGTGAGCAGGATGACCTGTATGAACTTGCTTATGTATATGTTATGGCTAGTGTATATGTTAAGTATTTCGGAAGAATATCATTATTAACAATCAGTCTTTTTTCATATATAATTTCTACATAATATTATCTGTTCTGTGGCAGTAACAAATAACAGAGAAAATTGGAAGATACTTGACAAAGTTTTCATCCATTAATGGATGCAAAATGACTGATGATGATGATGAGAAAGATTATTTGCACTCATATCTCATATTGGTGTATCAATGCTACTACTTGAAAAAAGTAAATGGTGCTCAAAATGCAATTATGGCCAGTAAGAATCTGTCAAAAGAAGCAAGACACGTAATGGCGTTTTAGTGCCAACTCTGATGTATGGAAGTGAAGCCTAGAATTGGAAAAAAGGAATGAAAGAAGATGAACCGCATT
This sequence comes from Agrypnia vestita, assembly GCA_016648135.1. NCBI lineage: Eukaryota > Metazoa > Arthropoda > Insecta > Trichoptera > Phryganeidae > Agrypnia > Agrypnia vestita. The sequence continues at coordinate 53,139 of JADDOH010007584.1, forward strand.
CGCAGCCTTCTTCTTGCGTGAATGCGGTCACTAAGGCGCTTGTGTGAAATATCTTTGGTCGATAGAGCGAGGAATTAACGAATTAGAAGTGAATGAAATGCTGGCTGTAGTGTGATAGATAGAATAAAAAAAGGATCACTGAGTTGGTCATGTGGAACGTGTGAGCGAGGAAAGAATGGTTAAGATAATTATTTAAGAAAATGAATGAAGAAAATTATATGAAGCCATGCATATTACAAATATTGGAGGCTGGCTCGTAAAAAGCCTCAACAACCGTAGGGCATGCAATGTACCCGAAGCAAAAGTGGTATATAGGTCTTTTCATATAAGCTTGCCATGAGTTAGTGTGGGTACGGTGCGTAACGCCCCTCTCGTATCCGTAAACACAACGAAACAATGCGAGTATTCGCACTGTACCCACACTAACGCAATTGCAAGGTTACATGAAAAGGCCTATATCAAGATAGAAGAATATTGTCTCTGTCCCTACGGAGAAACGGCGTGATGGTTAGTTGGTTATTTAGAATATTGGTATATTAAGACTTATCCTGATTTTAATAGCATGAAATAAATTTAAAAAATCTAAAAAAGTATAAATGAAATGTAGTTAAAGATAAATTTTGTACGCACAAGAGCTGATAATTCTTGGAATAAAGATGGCGTCACACCTGTCGATTAATAATAATTACAATTATGGTTCATTAAACCTACCTGCAGCCATTTTAAAGCAATTAAATCTCCATTATTGGTGGCGTATTTTATTAGCGAACGTTCATTACTTTTCCACGAAAAGATAGCTTAATTGAGTGTCCAACGGGACACATATTTTGATTACTGACGTGACCGGCGATCTGTCTACTATGAACATTCCGCAAATGTGAAAACCTTACCAAATTGCACCGGCCGCTCGTTGTATCGATGGACTGAAGATGTTTTCATTTTTTTATAAATTAATTATAAAAATCAAAGTGAAATGAAACAAAACTGCGAAGAATCATCAAAATATCTCAGTCATGCGTGTGACGTCACTTGACCTAGACGGCTTGTGTTCGCTTGGTACCTAGTATGTTCGAAAAACCTGATTTTTTTAATAACATAGATTTTGTGAATATTTAACAAAAAAAATCTGCGTTAAAGTTATTATTATATATTTATTTATACAGTAGATACATAATAATGTTTTTATAATAAAATGATTCTATGTTTTGGTTCTGATACGAAATACTGTCGAATACTTCCCTCGAATCGATGAAGATACCTGTACAATAACTTGATTTGTTCAATCTATTTTACATGACGGTGAATGTTTTGCGGTTGCAGCTTGTGTGCATATTCCCGCAGTGAAGCCGAATGGGTTCTCATTTATTGTAGAATTGTCTTTTGTGATTGAGTTTGGTCTCTTTTGACTACTTATTCTACATTATTATTTACTTGACTGTATCGTATTATTGTATTGTATTATTAATTAAGATTTTTGATATATTAGATAAATAATAAATAATATATTACCTTTCTCACTGTCTAATAAATTAGATTACCTACCTATATGATTGTAAGTGGTTTTCCCTCATTACAAACAAGAATCGTAATTCTTTTTGTGTATGTGTGTGAAGAATGAGGTATATACATACAAAAAAATGAATTGTAAATATTTTCAAGGTATTTTTGTAATAATTAATTAAATAAATAAAAAATAATAAAAATAAATGTTATAACATTTTACAGACATTATACTCCCCATAATATGAGCCAAATCTCGAGCTTATGGGAGGAGTATTACAAGCCAAATTAAAGAACAAAAGCAGAAACCATTTAGAAATAGTATTTTTATTTATTATACAGAAACCATTTGAGACATGTGGGCAATGTTACAATACATCGTTGTCCAAAATCAAGGATATGCTTTCCATCTTAAACTGTTCGTATTTTGGAATGTTCATTTGTTGAAATTTTTTTTGCGACAACAATGTATTGTATCATTTAACTCCCAAGTATGTATAATGATGTTGTGCCATGGTGGTTCTTAAAGTTGGTATCTTCCCTTTGTTCTATATCTATTACTTATACAGTCTAAGGGATTTATTTATAAAATAATCTTTGTAAATTTGGAAAAGGGAGTTTGTTTTGTATATTTGTGTGAGTGATGGTACATCAAATTCTTGAAATATATTTAGAGCAGGATAGTCATACAGTTTTTGGAGAATAGTTTTAATAATTATTTTTTGTACTATGGTTAATGGCTGTACGGTGGAATTATAAGCCCCTCCCCACCCAATAATATCATACTGTAAGTGGGACTGACTGCACCAACGCGTAATGCACCATTTCAATAGTATTTTTATTTAATATATTGCATAGATTGAGATTATCTCGGCTGGATGTGAAATCATTCTTTAGATTCAAAGATTTATTTTTCATTCTAATTAAAGGGATCATACTGCCCGTCGTTTCGGACATTTAGGTATTGAAACGACCGAAATTTTATACGAACCGTATGGATGTATTCACCGCGGCGATAGGGCACTTTTCTGATGACGCTGTAATGCATCTAGCGAAACGTCAAGAATCGAATCTCAACACATCCATACGGTTCGTATGAATATTCGTCGTTACAATTACTTTTCGTCGTGTTAAATTTAATAATACATTGGGTGTAGATTAAATATTTAAAAAGCAATACTGATTTTCATGTAACACGTAAACAATGTTCCGACATTGACCTCAGCGATTTGACCCACAATAATTAAAGCAGAATTAGTTCGCTAATTTTCAAATCACCCCGGGCTGTTTTGGGTGTCGTAAAATTTAAATGCGCCATTGCTTATTAGACTTATAGTCATCGGCCATCGAACTCTGATGCTGCAAAATTACAGATTACAATTGCATCAGAATTTGTACATTATCATATCAATATTGTTTATTTCAATACACACTTCAAATATAATTTGAGATATCGTGACGTAAACAATATCGTGCATTTTCACAATATTAACAAATATTTCTGCCTCACAAGTCAAAACGTGTCAAAATTCAGAGAATATTAAGAAGAAGAAGAAAATTATATGTTCGCTTATGTAACTCTTGTTACCATCGCGATGTTTCCCCGTGGGGGAAGGCAGGGAAAATGTAATACCATTTTCTTCTGACCTGACACATAATTCTCGCCTCCTCCAACATTTTCTCATGTAACCTCGTCAATTGTTGATGCTTCTTACAGGACAATCTTTCCATATCTTCCCGTATCATGTTTTACCTGGTCTTCCCTGGCCGTCCCCTATTTCTGGTGTTATAAACAATTCTTATTTATTTCTCCTCGTTCATTCGCTCAAGATGACCAGACAATCTAAGCCAAACCAAATTAAAAATAATTTGGTTTTCCCGAGAACAATGGGTTTGTAAAACCACCAATGCTGGTTTATTTTAAGAAAATAAAATAATATTTAAAAAATTCGCGTGCCAACCAACCGGAATGAAACGGAAACCGACAAACGAAACGGAAAATTTTTCCAGCCTGCGCCCGCGCTTCGGAGATAGCACTGCAAGGGGTGACCGACATCTGAAAATCGTTTGTTTAAATGCCCACTACTCCCCCATAACATACAACCCTTACGTTTAAGAAAAATATTAATAGTGCGAGTGCCTACCACCTGCCAAAAATATTTTACAATTTATATTGAATTCGCTCTACGCGCTCCTTTAGAAAATTCCATATTTTTTTCACTGCCTTACATATACACTCGTACGTGCGATAAAAAAATTGTATTTTTGTTTTGTGTACATTTTATATACAAACCTATACTTGCGTCAGAATTTACGAATGTAGGTAGGTACCAGTGGCGTGCAGTGGGTATAAACTTAGGTAATGCTGTGACCGACTATAAACCTATATTAAAAAATATATATATGCCAATATGCAATGCGTACATTTCCTACATGTCGACTGTGAAAAGATAAAAGGCAAATATTATACCTAGATACAATATTTTACAGGAGAGATATGAAATGAAATAAAAATGTAGGTATATAACAGTGGCGTGCAGTGGGTATAAACTTAGGTTATGCTGTGACCGACTATATACCTATATGTATTAAACATTATTTATATATATAATATATATATAATATATATTGTATTAAACATTATATTGATATATATATATATATATATATATATATATATTATATATACGCATATACCTTAGGGGGTATACATTTAAAAAAAAATTAACTGTATATAATGAACTATTTTGAGTAGCTTCAATCAACAAAAATAACTGCACTATAAAAGAAGTATTGTAAACAATATTTCCTAAATAAATAAATATTTTATATATAGGTAATACGATTTCGATATATTTCAAAGACGATTTATATATAATTAAATCGGGAATAATACTAATTTCAGATATTCGTTTCTTTTTACAAAAATATATCAAACATTTTATGATATCATCGATGGCAGTGTCGTCGTAAATAATCATTATGATATGACAGATGGTATTTAAATTCACCATAAAAATGACAAATAGAATTTATACCGAAAGTTGTGGGTGGAATTTGTAAAAAATAATATTTCTGCAACGACGTGCGCGTAGTTCTCTCCTGGCTTAGGACCTTTCGAAGAAACTCGCTATTCCATGAAAAATTTACTTGTCTATTAGGTACACAAAACTCGCAGCGTAGAACTAAGTAAAAATACACGGTTCAAGACGAGTTTCTTCTCGACTTGACAAGATCTATGGAACAAATTTGTTGGGGGCAAGCAAGTGAGATAAATGAAGAATTTACATGAAGTTAGGTACACAAAAGTCGGAAATAAAACTTCTAGTCGCAGGACGAATTACGGATAGAATTTTAAATCGAAAAAAAACAGATACGTTAACACGTTAAACAGAAACGTCAGAAATAAAACTTCTAGCCGTAGGACGAATTACGGCTAGAATTTTAAATCGAAAAAAAACAGATACGTCACGTTAAACAGAAACGTCAGAAATAAAACTTCTAGCCGTAGGACGAATTACGGCTAGAATTTTAAATCGAAAAAAAACAGATACGTCACGTTAAACAGAAACGTCAGAAATAAAACTTCTAGCCGTAGGACGAATTACGGCTAGAATTTTAAATCGAAAAAAAAGCAAATACGTCACGTTAAACAGAAACGTCAGAAATAAAACTTCTAACCGTAGGACGAATTACGGCTAAAATTTTAAATCAACTTTTTCTTAAGATAAGGATTATTTAATTAATATTTGTTTCCCAGAATCTTTACTAATGCAAAGCTTTTATGCTTGTATGCGCTGCACGCCACTGGTAGGTACTATACACTAAAGACTACTATCATTTTATAACGCAGTGTTTGCAACGGACGAAAGCCAATAAAACGTTATTCACGATGAATATTGAGTGTAAGTTGTTTCACTACGAAAGCGTATTCAAAAAATTTCAGCACGGGTTGGGTGCTTATAAAGATTCAGAAAAAATGTCAGACCATAAGGCAGCTTATCTATATTATAATTGCTTCAAAAACGATGCATTGTGTGCGCACCATTTTCATTGCCAGTTTCAAAAAATAACGAAACCATACGAAAAAAGCAGGCAATGAGCCATAGCCAATATGGCCGCGTATCGGCCATTATTGTACACGCAATGGCTAGTACAGTCGCCCGTAAGTTCTTTATTTATTTAATTGCAAGTAATTAAATAATAAATTCGCTGACAAATTCTTTGATTTTTTCCAGATAGAGGAATTTCATGATATTCCAAACCTGCCATTTTAAACGTGATGCATTGGAAATATTATAGTGATACGTTCGCTAGGGATGTGGGGATGTCCCCTTCATCGGTTCACCGCTCGCACCGGTTCAAACCGAAAGCGAACCGATTGCTGCTGAATATTTTTATAAATCAAATGGGATTTAGGTACTTAGATGCTTGATGCATTTTGTGGGACTGTTATTTTTTTATTTTCACATAATGCAATATTTACTGAGACTACAGCAGTACAAATATATAAAAAAACAAGTATTTGATATAACGTTACACCGTTACGGCTTATACGATTATAAGAGATGCAAAAGTGATCGATTGAAACCTCTTGAACGAATAATAGCTATTGTAAACAGGAACATAGTATTAATATCTATACAAAATACTTAATAATCGCATAGATTCACCTGAAATTTTAAACTCTAAATTTTAAACATTTTAAGGTCCCGCGGAAACGAATAATAGCACCACTCTTTTCATCTTAAATCATGGGAAAACTAAGTACGGCAAAAAATGTGTTATTAACCTGTAAGATTTATCAGTTCTAGATATCTATGACATAGCTTTCGCAGAACTTGACATTTTACATTTATGCTTTAGCAGTTCACAAAATTTATTACTAATAATCTCGCGAGATGATATATTTCCTCTTACACATGTGATCACAGACATACACACCAGGCGCGGTCGCTTCATACATGCTTTGGATGCTCCGCATCCCTTGTGTTAGTGTCTAGAGTCAAAAAGTTTTAGACTTTTTGTTTCCAGCCGAATACAGCACTACAGAAAATAAATTAGTTCAGTATTTTAGAAAACAGTCGTAACACATACTACGACAAGGCGCCCGTACGGAACGACTCGAAATACATATACATTCTCAACATTGAACATCTATGAATCACGTAAACACAGCCACCAGCAGCGATGGAATCTGTAACGAATTCCGTATCCACACAGAGTTCAAAAATTTGATTTTCGCGCATGCGCATTCATTTCTGCTTGTCGGGATCTTCGGATAGTGGATACGGACTTGAAAACAGCATCCAACGGAGTCACCCGAGGACAGCCGAACGTAGCCGAGGAGCCACGGCTGAAGGGCCGAGACATATTACGAAACGAGCGGATTGTTTTGAGGATTTTGTTTGTGTGACGTATTTGAATACTTGAAACCGAATTATTGAAACATTGAGTGTCGTTCAATTATCTGTTTAAATAATCATTTAAATTAAATTAGATTAAACGGTTAGAACACTCTTTCAAGAACTAGGAAAGTACTCTCCACAACATAATATTATCTTATCTTAACCACACTTGCAATTTTCCTTAGTGAATTTTCCACAAAAAAAAGGACTAAACTAAAACTAAAAAAAAACTACAACCGAAGCACACTAGGCGAAAACTGACTTATTCCCTTGCTATCATTTATATTGAGAAAACACTCCTACTGTTTTTAAAAGAGAAGACAAAATTTCACAACGATTTTATAAAGAAAGAGCGTCGAATCGAGCTTAAGTTTAAATAAATGAAAACTCGGGTATGTAATGGATTTTTTAAAATAGGTACGAATGACGCATGAAATTGAATAGAAAATTGTTGAAGCGTAGCTTAAAGGATTTATAAAGCTTATTTGACAGACTATTTTTGTTACTAGTTGCATGAGCTAATCTATATTTGGTAGGTATAAACTTAGTATCCAGCATCCCTTATATCAAAAGTCACCGACCGCCACTGATACACACACGATCACAGACATACACACACGATCACAGACATACACATACGGTCACATAAAAAACACACAAATACACACACTCACATAAACCTATTATTTGACACTGTTTTTATCGACTCTTGTACATTACTCCTACAAATATGTGTTTTCTTTTAACTGGCCCAAGGCTCTATTTTTTTTTCTTATTTTTTAAGATTATATGTATATGGTTGTAAGAAAGCCTATATATATATATATGCATTATGAAAAGGTTATTTTTCGGGAACTTCGCCAAGACGATGCCAAGAGATTACCTGCTACATATCATACAGTGATTAACAAAACAAAATATAAAAATGAATCAAATGTAGAAAATAAAAATAAAAACATTAAACGAAAAGTACTTACCTCGCTTTCGCCACCGTTACCACCATCCCTACGGCGAAGTCGGAGAAATCGAATATTTATCTCTGAACTGTCAGAGAGACCAGCTTGAAAATGGTTATCCAAGTGTAACCGAAATATAGCGCAAAAATAAGATATTTTTACAAATCCGCGAAGTTCCCGAAAAATAACCTTTTCATAATGCATATACCTCTTCGCGAAAACTTCTATTTAAACATATGTATATATATATATATATATATTTATATATGATAAATGATAAATAAAATAAATTAAAATAAATGAATTAATTTTAATAAAAACACATAAACCGGTCCACCACCGCTCCTTGATAATTTAAACAAATTAGATGAATCACTTTCAAAGATACACAGAATAGTCCTATCTATCGAAAAAACCGTGCGACTCTCACCCGAAACTTTCTGTTGCCGGAAGATAGCTTTGATCAATTAAGCTGTATTGACTATAGAATGTTGTCAATATTTTTTCGATAGATAGATTTATTTTATGTATCATTCTAAGATATTAACCTAATTTGTTTTAATTATCATGGCCCTATACTCTGAAAAATAGGAATATCGTATTATTTACATATAAATATTCCGTAATTAAGAGATTTTGAACACACTGAAAGCGAATTTTGTGGCAGCGAATTTTCAGTTAATGCTTATATTTTCTTAATAATTGTAAATAATGTTCAGTTTTTAACTTTTATATTAGAATAAAGGTTATATCTTAGTTATTGTCATGAAAATGTAGTCTACCATATATCTACATTCGGCTGAATTGTTATCAGCGTAAAAAAACTTCTGAACTTCCTTTCTGAACCTTAAGAAAAGTTTGAACTATAAAGGTTTTGAACACGATCGGCTCTCTCTTCTTCACGATTAATCGAATCTTAAGCTTATCTACTCTAATTAAGTATAAGTATAAGTATATATAAAATCTTAAAGAATTTTTTCATAATAAAACAATTTCATACATGTATATATAAATTTTCCACTTTTTTAGAAGTCGAGTGCCGTGACTTTGGCTGATGACATGATTATGACAGAAGACAAATAATATATGTAATACTCCTATATTGCTGATGCCCATAAGTGGAGGTGTTACGGACTAAGCGGGGCAGAAAATGCTACTTTTATCTCATTGCTGTCACTTGACCTGTTGTGCGCAAGCGTCGTGACTCTCATTTATCCCATGGGGCGGCGCTGATTGGATATAAATTGGCGCTAATTCTCGGACATGTGCATAACTCGAAGTTGCACCGTTATGCGTGAGACAAACATATATTTCTGCACTGTAGTGATTTCGCCTGTTTCCAGACTCAGCTAGCAACACAGGAGCAATATTACATATATGCTTTCAACGGCCAACAAAATCGATGTGCGCAGTTTTCTACAGACGCACTGATAGATGATGGATATAATTAATTTAAGAAGACCGACAATTATATCCTCCTCCTTTTCAATTATAACTTTTTACTCTAGCAATATTAACGTTAAAAATGACAAACACGAATGTTTATTTGAAATTGCACTCGTCTCGAAAGAGCGCGACAAAAACACGGAATACCTCGAATTTCAAACTTGTTAAGTGTAAGTCCTGCTTTAAACTGCTATTTAATATTTAACAAGTCCCGTTGATGTTCAAGATTCTTTAAGGTCTGCAAATGAGCATAACAATCATCTCGTAGAACAAACTCGCCTCATGTTTCTCGAACCAGTTCGGAGTTTCGCGTGGGCCGTCATCAGTTTTGAAGAAATATGGACCGACGATTCCACCAGCCCATAAAGCACACTTTAACAGTAACTTTTTGTGGATGTAACGGCGTCTCAATAACGCCTTGTGGATTTTCTTCACTCCACATGCGGAAGTTTTGCTTGTCGCAACTTCAGTCACGTTGTAGCGGCTTCAATAGGCATGATGACAGATTTTGAAATAACATTTTATATTGTTATTATTATTTATATATATATTTTATATTGTTATTATATTTATTTATTATTATTTCAGTAAAAAACTAAGTTTTTACGCAAATAATTGCATTTTCATAATCATATTTTTAATTTTGCGCAAAAATGCCCGCAGCTGTCATTTCGTCTGCGTGACGTCAAGCCTCAGTAAACATTGCATTGCGTATATGGCAACGGTTCAAAGACACGGTCATGGGTACTGAAGCGTGACGTCATTCACTCTGACCGGTGTTTCAGTAAAAATGGCGGATGCAAGCAGAATGACTGTTCGTTCCAGCCCCGGGAAAAGATACTGATCAATGTCTACACGACTCTCAAATCTGTTCCCGTATCCCGGCTGGAACCTACCGATTCTTCTATCGTTCGAAATAAGGAATAAAAAATCCCAAATGAAATTATAAGTTAAGCGACCAAAGGGAAAATTCTTTAAAAATAGCGATCAAAAGGAATAAATATAAAAAAACGGCACGAAGTACGTATTACTGATTCGAATAATGCTAATAAATGCTCTCTGATCAACTGATCCGAATAATAACTAAAAATTCTGCCCCTTTTCTGAAAATCTTCTCTTTTTATCACTTCTTGATATTTATTTTTGCAAAAACTAAACAACAAAATTACAAATTTCATGAGTGTTCCAAACATTTTTCCATTCAATATTTAAACTATAAATTGTCGAGTTCTTACTCGCATAAAATAATAAAGAAAACGCACAATTTTATTCAATAAGTGGGTACTTAATATAAAGACAGTTTTAATTTTGAAACATTTTCATTACATTGCATTGCCAAATCATTTGTAAAATATTTTGGAGGAAACAATGACCATAAGAATAACGTACCCGTATCGCATAGAATATTTCAGATTGTCTATGAAAAAATTCTTTAGGATATTTATGAGGATTACAAGGAATACCAGGTCATTATCAGAACATTATTAAATAGTTTTAAAAATCAGATTTATGGGGTTATTTTGAGTGCAAACGGTTCCGTTTTAAAAAATGGCGTCTACGTAATTTGGCCTAGAATCCCAGTGTTTGTGTATTGTTTCGTCGTATCACCTTTAGTGTGTTGTGATGTAATACCTCGTACGCGATGGTTGCAGTTTTACAACATGACTCATCTCACCTGTGATAAGAGACGTTTGATTAATCAGACCTAAATTTCGTCCAGACTTTGACCGTCCCTTGTTGTGTAGGAGTGGGCAGATGCACGGATACCGCTCGCAATAGAATGCGCGATAGTGCGGGTGTGCGATGATATTTTGCCCTTGTCCATGTACAGCGAGTTGACTAATCTAAGCAGCCGCTGATAAACAAGAGCCCTGTAAACACGCATGTACCGAAACAAGCCGTTATCGCAGTACAAAAAGTAACGTTGGATCGAATAATCTCGAGACGAGCGATGCGACAGCGGCGTGTCGCGTTAGGAGCCTGACGGGCCCGCATGGTCAACGCGCGGGGAATAGTGCAAGGCGCTCCCCGCCCGGTGCACGGACAGATTCTTCTCATGGTCATCTGTAAACAGGGTGTACGCGCAATTGCTTCATCCGATCCTAGTACCTGGGTGAGTTGCCTGATGTGGATATTGATAACTAGCTGTGCCGGCGCGGCTTCGCACGCGTAGATTTTTAGTACGCTGTTTGGATCGTCGTAGAAATTTCGCGAACCTTCCAGAACATTCTCCTTCCAAAACTTTCGAGAAATTTATCAAATGTACAGGACACACCGAGACATTACGCCACTCAGTTTAGAACCTTATAGAACTTTCGGGAATCTTCTCCTTCCAGAACTTTCTAGAGCGGGCTTTTCCGGAACCTTCTAGGCTCACCGACATGTCGGTGCGCCTATTTTGAAACAATCTGAAGCATTTGCGGCCTTCCCATAACAAAACAATGTGCTAGAAAGCATATTTTCGTCACTCACTCCCACCCACGCAACTCGCAACCGCAACGATGTGACACCAAGGGCTATCCACTAACATAACCACCGATGGGTGGTTGTGGCTGGTTGTGGAGAAAACTTGTCGGGTAGGGAAACACAGTTTTCTTTTTATATATATATGTATATATATTGATTAATACGTTAGGGTTCCACTACAACTGCGCATAAGACAGGTGCACACCCTCGGCTTAGTATTATTTTAAAATAGTGCTACATTAATATCGACGGTCCATCCGCAAACTAAAACATCTACAAAAAAGTAATTTTGCCTCACAGCCATTTGAAGTTTGACGATACATACAAAATGAGTGTATTTGTCCGTTTTTAAGTTAGTTTTTTGTTCTGAAAAAAGTATATTATTTTTTTAAATTTTACATTATGGGAAAAAATTGTATATAATTTTTGAGTGGGTATATAATTTTTTTAAATTTTGTATTATGGAGAAAATTTGTTGAACACTGTTGTTCTTATAACTGTTTTTTATAATTTGTGTTTACAATTTTATTTATTTTATTTATTTAATAGATAAGACATATGATTTCTTTTATAACAATGATAACTAGCAAATATTACTAAAACAATCAAATTATTATATGTAATACCTCACCAAAAAGAATTAAGATTCTTGTGTGTGGTGAGGGAGTGTGGATTGTGTTATCTTTTGTGTATTTATTGTATCCTACTGTATTATTGCAGAATAAAGAAGTAAAGCGATGGGACAAATTTTTGGATGGCAGCTGTTCGGCCTACTTATTTTTACGACACCGGATTGCACGGCTTCCTTTAGCATTAAAAAAATGCCAACCAGGTGGCGAATAAGTAGGACCGATAATAAAGCTTTTGATTACGTTTGCTTATATAACGGTCCTGTGTAAGTGGTGGGTGGGTCTGCCTTGTGGAGAAGAGTATTTTTTTATGCATCGGTACAAAGTACAAAAAAGCCAAAACGCATTTTTGTTCGATGTCCGAGTTTACATGGGGACCGTCTATATATTCATAAATATTCTTTAATGTAAATAAACAATATGCATCCATTTTTAACCTAATTAAAATTAACATATTTTCTAAGCTTCACTTAGATATTTTTGCTTGCATTCATTGCACTGTACACTTGTGTAGAGTTTTGGATTTCTTCTTTCTTCTTGGTCTCATTCTATTTTCCTCTTGTTACATGTTCCTGATCATGTTGATTTGCATCAATGTTTCTAATAAATTCTGCCAATATGTTTCTCTGCGGCCGATACTTCGTATTGAAATTTCTAACCTTAACGTAACTTAACGTTATATGTATATCTTAAAGGAATGTTAGCTATAGTGAGTTAGTGCAGTTGTTCATGACATTTCATTAAATATAATATATTTTATCATATTACGATTCATTTACTTCTTTTTTTAACGGCCGTATGAAAGTCCATAACCGATTGTGGTCCTTGCAGGTTTTATTAGGCAGACAATGTTCCAGATTTAGCTTTCAGAATACTTTACATCCTCATAAGTATTGGTTGTTTGCCATCTTTTTTCTGTGATAAATATTTTTTGATGTTTTATATTTTTTATATGAGATATCAACCCTCCACACAACTCAAACTTCTTCTTCTTCTTCTTCTGCTTCATCTAGGACTGCGTCCTGTCATTGCTCGGAGCCTGTTCCTGGGATACAGATGTCCAGCTATCTCTCCATCTTTTATGCGGTCTTCCTGGGAGTCTGGTACCAGACGGCAGCTTGTTCGCTGCTATGCTCACTACTCTCTCAGTACAAGCTCTCTCCACATGATCTCTCCAGTAACGTCTTCTAGATCTTCCCCATCGGTCAATATCCTCGACGTCACAGGTCCTTCGTATTTCGGAATTCCTCACTCGGTCTCGGATTGTCAGTCCCGCAATGGGTCGGAGAGTCTTCATCTCAGTTATTCTTAGGAGATTTTTTGTTCTGGTAGTGTCAGCCCTTGTCTCGATACCGTACGTCATGATTGGGCGGACACAGGTCTTGTATATCTTCACTTTGCTCTCCTTGAGCATATGTTCTCAAGCTTATCAGTCAAAACGATATTTTGATATGTTTAATCAATATTTTTAATGTAATTTAAATTGTTAATTTTTCACATCGTCAGTTTATGAGGTAGTTCAAAACACTTGATTTTTATAGAAAAGGCGATTTCAAATAATATTTTGTATTTATTCAGATGTTTTAGGAGTTAAAATATAGTTTTGCGTTAAAAACATAAAATTTGTCTTCAATAAATGTGTTTTTGGGAATCGATAGACTCCACGTCAGCCGTTGCCAAAAACAAATATAGTTATCTTAGTTCATTGTCTTTATAATTTGCTTCATAATTAACGACGCAATAAAATCAATTACCAGCTAATCGCACATATCGCTCAATTATGGCCATCGCGTTAATAGTGCAGAAGTTTCAATCATAATATATGTGTATATATAATAACTGGAAAAAATATCATATAAAATTATTATTCAGGTAAATAATCAGCAATCCAGACATTGAAATTTTCTATCCATAGAATGTTTTTAGACTCTGTTGTGTTGCCTGCATTATAATTTATACATTTAACTATATACATTCTCAACAGTTGCACTAATAATAATAAATAAAATATTCAATTGAAAATTTTTAGGATTTTATTTTGATATTTTATTTACACAATAAATTTTTAGAAAACTAATATTTCTATTATAACTAAAATTTTGTATAGCAGATTTTATATTAAAACTAAAAAAAATAATAAAACGTTAGTAAACTCTCTCATTGATCCTTTACTTTTTCGTGTCGTGTCATCTCCAAGATCGGTTATCATTCTGACTATAATAATAATATCCGGGACGTGTCTGTATCTTAATTCGCACTAATTAACGCAGTTTCCATCGCTTAGATCAGTTTCTGGTAAATTCTGTTCAATATTCGCTGATAGAAAAACTTCTTGCCCCGGTAGAAACTTCCTTTATTCGTTGCCAGTGGAATGAATATACACTGGTCTCGCTCTGCTTGCTGTTACTTATATCGCGTGGATTAACCAGCACAAATGACCGACTCCGCGTTGCGTGTTGCCATCGTATTTATAGGTAAATTCCCTCGAGATTTTTCGAGAGACTTGTTCCAGAGATTACGAGAGACTTGTGGAGCATTCTAAATGGTTCCATAGCGCGTCCCAGAATGTTGTGGAATGTTATAGAGAATTCGACCGTATTGTTGTCAGTATTCAGTAGGTTCACCTTACATTGTATTGAACCACCGCACCACCACATCATCAATTTTCTATGGAGAAGCCCATATTTTTGTTACAATATGTCCCAAGTATTTTAGTTTCTGCTTTTTAAAGCAATTGATTAATTTCACCTTTTTGTTGGTTCTTTTCGGAGATGAAATTCTGTGGATTTTTAAGATATTCTTATAATACTAAAAATATTTTTTAGTATTATAAGAATATCTTATGGGAACTTCGGGAAATCGTTCAACAATTAATCATTTTTATAATCTTAATTTATTTAAAAAGTCAACTTAAATTTGATATTAAAATAATTCATTACGTTTGATGCGACATTTGCACAAAATAGTGACATGTACTCGATTATTTTAGAGTGATTGAAATGTTGTACTGTGCATTGTAAATGTAAAAAAAATGTAAAGGTTTACAAAAAAAGTAATATTATAGCTATCTCATAGGGACCAAGCTATTTTTTATATGTATTTTTTGGGTGTTCATCTATAATATTTTATTTTATTTATTTATTTTATTTTTACAGCATATACACACAATGATTTTTATAAAATAAATTGCATATTATTACATTCTAAACATTCCATTACTCTCACCAAAATATGAGTCAATAGCTCGAGTTTATCGAAGGAGAATTTACAAGCCAAATTATATGTTTTTACTAAACAGAAAATATTTAAATCATGTAGACAAATAGCTGTCCAAGTTTAAGGATTTGACTTCCTTCTTAAACTAGTGAGAAATGAATAAAAAATATAGAAGTGAGTGTAATGCTGGCTGTAGTGTGGTAGACATAATAAAGAAAGGAGTACTGGGATGGTTTGGTCACGTAGAACGTATGAGCGAGGAAGAATGGTTCAGAAATTATATTGGGCTAGTGTTGAGGGCAACAGGAATAGAGGGCATCCCCGAAAGATCTCCATACTTCAAGTATTGGAGGATGGCCCTGTTAAAAGCCTCAACAACTGTAGAGCTTGCATGAGAAGATGTATAAATGTAGCCGAAGACTACAAAAGTGTTGTGCCAAGATAGAAGAATACGAAACGGCGTGATGGTTAGTTAGTTAGTTTGTTTGAAACTGCTCGCATTTTGAAGTCTCTTTTTTTTTAAATTTGTTTTGTGACTACAATAATATATTGTACCATTTAACCCCCAAGTGTGTGTAGTGATGTCATGCCATGGTGGTTCTTAAAGTTGGTATTTTTATTTACCCCTATGTTCCTTGTCTAAAGGGCGGGATTTATTTATGAAATAATCTTTATAGGTTTGGCATAGGGCGTAGCAGTGGCGTGCAGTGGGTATAAACTTAGGTTATGCTGTGACCGACTATATACCTATATTAAAAAATATATACACGCATATACCTATAAGAGAATATACATTTTTTGAAAAATATTTAACTGTATATAATGAACTATTTTGAGTAGCTTCAATACAAAAGAAGTATTGTAAACAAGATTGTCTAAATAAACAAATATTTTATATATAGGTAATACGGCAAAAATTTTTTAACGTATTTCGAAGACGATTAATACATAATTAAATCGTACTAATTTCAGATATACGTTTCTTTCACAAAAATAAATCAAACATTTTATGATACAATCGATGGCAATGTCGTCGTAAATAATCAATATGATTTGACAGATGGTATTTAAATTCACCATGGAAATGAGAAACAGAATTCACACAAAAATTTTTTTGTGGAATTTAAAAAAAAATATCATTTCTGCAAGTGTCGTGCACGCAGTTCTCACCTGGCAAAGGACCTTTCGAAGAAACACACTATTCCATGAAAAATTTATTTGTCTATTACAAAAAACTCTCAGACATAGAGATACGTCAAAATACACGGTTCAGGACGAGTTTTTTCTCGACTTGACTTTATGGAACAAATTTTTGGGCGCAAACAATTGATATAAATTAATAATTGACATGAAGTTGGGTACAGAAACGTCGGAAATAAAACGAATTAGGGCTAGAATTTTAGAATTTAAGATAAGGATTGTTTAATTAATATTTATTTCCCGGAATCTTTACTATTGCACAGCTTTTTTGATTGTATGCGCTGCACGCCACTGGGGCATAGTTGCTTTTGTGTAATTTTGTTATCAATTTATATATATTTAAATTTTAAAATTTTTCCGGATTTCTAGAATGGGTTGTAATTTGGCGACCACCCTACACCCGAGTGCGTTTCTCCCAGTCAAGTGCTTGTGTGGATCGCAGCCTGCATCCACTCCCGGCCGCGGCTCCAGTCAGGAGTAGATGCCAGCGACCAGCAGGCGAGGCCGCGAGGTCATTGCTTCGGGAATATTCGGCGACCCATTCAGTACTCGCCCGCGCAGTTGGCCCATTACGGATGCATGGGAACCGTGCGCATGCATTACGCGTTGGAAATTCAGTTGATGGCTCCGGGTCTACGTCAATGTTTTTGTGTTTGACGCACGGAGGCGTACGCTTGTAATTATTTTCGAGCAAAACACGAGTAGAAAATGTCTTTAACTGCGTCTTATTAGGGAGACGTGTTGTGAAAATTATTATTGACAGTTGGTTACAAACAGTCAATAGACAGAAATGGAGATTGACTCAAATTAAATTGTAGGTAATACGATAGGTCAACGAATTTCACTTGTTTCATTTAATTTAATTTAAAATTTAATTTTAAAAACTTTGGATCAATTTTTAACCCTTTTCCCGTGATCCAATCGAGTTGAAACTTGGGAAGTAGACTCGTGGCGACGATCAAGAAGATCTATCAAATTTTCGTTAAAAGAATAATAAATTAATATAGTATAATTTCGGATTTTTAGAAATTTTATTGGTTTTTTCAAATTGGAATCATTAGAAAAGTTTTATTACTAGCATAGCGGCCCGATAACGTCGCGGAATATTTTCTAAATTTATATACATAAATTTGTATACATAATAGGTACTTGACTACGAATGTCGAAAATCTAAATTGACTAACAAATGTTTTTAGAATTTAATCTTCAAAGCGTGAAGTGTCTTATCAAAGCTCAAAACATCTGACATTTTAGAAATACATTAAATTACTGTAAGTTTAGTGTTATGTTATATGTTTTAATTCCTCTTTAATTGTTGTTATATTTTACAAAGAAAGGGAGTATAATAAAAACTTGGTTTTTATGGGTTACTTTTTAATTTACAAATTAGATCCGTAATTTTCTTCACATTCCTGATTCCCTTTTACCTTTAATTCTTTGCCTCTCATGGTTTGTTCTAAACTTAAACCATTCATTTTTTTTAAATATGTAACTTCTTAATTCTGTGGAAACTACTATGTAATATTCATGTGTAGGCTGATTTATAATTGTACTATTAGTTTCCCGTAAATAAATTAACAGAAACAATACTGACGTGTCACGTATTTCGTATACGCATCTTTATATACTCGTATTTAAAAAATATAAATGTGTAATGTGGGTGTTAACATATTGTGCATACGTTTTAATTTCTTTCAACTTATTTCGATTTGATACCTAAAATTTGCAAGTATTTATTTCGACATTTAATATAATAATACCTACTTATATTTAAGTGCACATACTTTAATATAAGTAATACAATATTATATTAAATTATGTGCACCCAAGAAAAATTAAACATAATAAATTTCAGTGCAATCAAGTTGTAAAATATATTATTCCAATAACAGAGAATCCAATTGTTTAGTGGCGTTTTGTTAGAAAATTAATTCATGAAACAATAAGTAACTGGGTACATTCTAATGTATTACATATTGAATTAATTTTTGTCTATTCACTTATTATTCTTCTTCATTTATCAGTAAGACTGCTCCTATTATTAGGGGTACCCTAGTCACCTACATTTTAAATTTATTTAATTATTTAATAGTGCTACAGCATCGTACAGGATTTCGCACTGGCGACGGATATCGTTATCGTGAGCAGTCCAAACGTCGTTTACCGTCTATGATACATTATTTTACGATGTATGAGTACCTACATCACTAGCGTAGAATCTTTATGATAGGGTAGGCATATTGAATTCTTCTTATTTTTCCTTTTTGTAGATATGTTGTTCTGTGCTACAGAAAACTACGCCTCTTCCGAGGCTGTTTTCTGGACTATGAGCGTATACGTTGAATGGATATGTCTATAATATAATAATGCTGGCTGCAGTGTGGATATAGAATAAATAATAGATTGCTGAAATGGTTTGGTCATGTGGAACGTATGAACGAGGTAGATGGCTAAGAATATATAAAGGCGAGTGTTGAAGGAAGCAGACATAGAGGGACGTCCGCGAAAAATATTGGAGGATGGCCCAGTTAAAAACCTCAACAACCATGAAGCATGCATGAGAAGATGTATGAATGTAGTCGAAGCAAAACTTGTGTGTCAATATAGAAGAATATGGCCTGATGGTTAGTTAGTTTGCGGGTTAGTTAATATAATACCTGCACAGAAGTGAGTGCACGTGTTGTTATTACACACATACAAAAGTCTAAAACTGTTTGTATTGTGTTTGAATCTGATAATATAGCATTTGCATCATAATGTGTCAGGTGTTTTCAATTCACATACTCGGTTGGTTACCTTTTATGTAACAGCCACGTTTTTCTTAAAACTCTTCCTGCGCGTAGGGCTATGACTTATTTGCTCCAGTGCCAGTGCTACCCTGAGACTGTTATAAAAGAAATTTTATAAAATACGTCTATACCTAAAAATTAAAGGAGAATTAATAATGTATAGGAAGTGCATAAGCGTCGATTATTATTTAAAAATATTTTATCGGATGCAGAAGCGGAAGATTAAAGTAACTGACTAATTTGAGTGATTGAGTGTCCGTTACAAGGGCATATCAGCCATTACAGTAAAATAAGTTGTTTTTAACTAGAATCACTACAAAAATAAAATAAATAGTCAGTGCATGTGTTTTTACGTATCTGATTCATGTCCATAATGAAAATTTAGCATGTATGAAAAGTATAATTTCACATAAAAGTTATATCTATATGTTTTATTACTTTAGTACCTACCTAGGTACTCATCGTTATTTTAAGAATAAAGTTGTAGATAATATATGTAATTTTTATTTATATATGGGAGATTACTAATGTTTTTTGTCATTAAGAAATAATAATTTTTCCAACAAAAATAATCTACATATTTAAATATAATAAAATTCTGGTTAAAATCATTTTAAAATAAAGATAGTGCTAATAACCACATCACTTTTAGACACGATTCGAAAATATTATCCGATCAATCTGATCTTAAATCAAGATGTTACTGTATTTGCGAAAATTGGATTATGCACACACACATACACATATCCTCGTACGAATTCAATTTCTTGTCTTTTACAGATACAGATACCTATGCGGTTCTTAAACGTTTATGGACTCATTTATATTCGATGGGAAAACTGATTACTGCGTAACATCCCAGAAAAATGAGATCAATGCTTAGAGTATTTACTGCTGACGTGGTTGATATGAATGAAAAATTATTTTCGTTTAGAGAGCGATATGCAAATAATAATATAATAAAATAATGAAATAGGTCGCACGGCATGTGTTAGCACGCTTAAACTTTAATAATCATAGCAATAAATATTCTTGAATGGTCTCTGTTACACTGGTAATTACCATGTAATTTTGAGTGAGTTGCTATAAATGCGCGCAAGCGAGACATGCAGTATATAGTAGACATCCAATTGACCGGGATGGATGGTGAAAAAATCCTGGATAATCGACTTCACGTTAAATCCATAGGCATTAAAAATTGACCAAAAATACAATAAAATGCAAAAATAACTTTGTGAGAATAAAAAATGCCGCCGGGATCTTGCAGGTTGTCAAATACTGCTTATCACTCGCCATAGAAATACTTTTTTTTATATTTAGCTTATTTAAAAAAAAAAGATTTCCTTGCGTAAATGAAATAAAAACTCTGGCAGTTGACAGTTGACGGCAAGCAACGCAGCCGTCATAAATTAAGCGCTATTTTATAAAAAAGTGAAAATTATAACTGGTCGCAACTAACCTACAAGACACTAAAATCAAACTAAATAATATATCTAAAATAAATATTTTGAGAGATCACTTTTCATCTGGGACGGAGAGCCAATGTTTTCGACTCTAAACACATGTTTGGCTATTGCGAACAGTGTGGAACATTTCCGTTTTAAAAATATTTTTGCTATGACTTTCGAAATTCTTTCAGGAGAATTCCGGTTAATCAGATCCCGGATAATCGGAAATCTGCTGTAATCTAGTTGCCTTCTCAAAATGTCAGTGCGCAGGGTGTCTGTTTATATACACTTACAATATACTGTGTTTTTGCCAGCAGGGATGTCTATAGTTTATACATTTTTTAATAACCCGAGAAATGTCAACTCGAGCGCTATTGACTTCAAAGAGAAGCATTTATCACGACTTTTTCTTAAAAAGATAATTACCCACGCGCGCGCATTCGATGCACGTCGCTTGCCCAATACCCATTGTGTTGATACATTCGCCACTAAAGGCCGGTGCACACCGCCTGCGAGTGTAAATATTTCTGGTCGGTATCCGGCCGCCGCCGCCGCTCGCCTAGCCGGAATGTGGCGTCGCCTCGTTATTTCGGTTCCATCAGCCGAGGGGGTCGACGACCCTTCCACCGCCCCACCCCTTCCGCCGCGGGACCACCCGCTCGTCCTCCCGGACCCTCGGAAAGATAAGAAAACCTCACACACTTAACGTAACTCACGCCTCGAGTCAATGGGCTGGCCACGCTATACCGGAATATGTGAAAACGCTAATGAAGGTTTTGTAATTCTGGCAGTTTTTCGAAGACTCTCTGAGAACAAATTCATAAAGCATTCGTTTCTTGTGATACTGAATCCAATCCCGAGTCAAAATTGCGATCCCGAGATATGGTTTGCCATATGATACAATTAATGTAAGATGTATGCATTCTAAGATAGTGGGATATAAGTTTTTGTTCTCGTAATTCTGTAAGTACCTACTGCAAGCATTTAAAGTGATTCCTTTGTACATTAACGTGATAAAATATCATTATTGTTTCATATTTCTTATAACAAAACAATTACGTTTTAAAAGGAATATTCTTGCACTTAATTTAAAGAAAATCTATCAAATGCAAATTCATTGTAAAACAATACTGGAAAGACACACAAAGATGACCTTCTGGTATCTACTTAGTAGAATTAACGATGTACAAAAATATGACTTTCTTAACGTTAAAATGTTCATATTTATATATGCGTAATTTTTCTATAATAAATGTGAAGATGTCTGTCAAATATGGGTACATTATCATAGAAAAGCGGTACATGTTTACATGTACCGCTTTTCTATGATAATGTACCCATATTTGACGATATTCTAACATACATGTTTGTTAGAATATCGCGAACCAATAAGAAGAGCCCGTTAATATGAAACAATTTTTTAACTGTTTCATATTAACAAGAATGATATGTCAAAAGCAGTAGCAAAGCATCGACTGTTTCATTATTATTTAGCATAATAATTATGGTATCCTAATCGAAATCGAATCGAATAATTTAATCCTGAAAGTTTCTGAACTATACATAGGTACTAACGAAATTCATAAATACTCAGGGATGGCATCTCAAGATTTGGATTACCTAATTGTTAGGTTAGATTTCTGCAAAATTATGGCACCAATAAATAAAAGAAAAACTTTCATATCTAAAAAAATTATGCGAAACGCTAATCGATTTAGTAGAAAAAAACACACTTTTAAATATGAATCAACCTGAAATTGTTAATAGATATAGTTTTTAAATGGTTTGAATTTAGTCGGAAGTCAAACACCATACGAAATTTCACCAACAAGTCGAAGGCATAGAAAGGACTCTAATAATACCAAAATCAGTAAAAACAAAACAGGAGAAAAGAATGATCTTATTATTCCCCGCCATTCCCTGTCACTTCATCAACGAAAGTCTCTTTCGACTTAGAACGCCTATCTTGATTGACTTCGTTGTACAAAATAGAACTGTATTTTTCAGTTAACATCCTAAAGGAGCAATGAACCGTGGGTAGGTGATTCAGATGACTGTGTTGCCTTTTTTGCTCCTAGCTCGGAATTTTGTTTACAGGGATAGAACTTGTTGAATCACTCTCTGCGGAAACGTGTTACATCATGGAATAATTTTTTCCCTCATTAATTTTATCATATTCTGTAAGAGAATGTTCATAAACGTTAATCTAATGATAAAAATTTCGAAGAACTTACATTTTGCTATGTATTAAACAATAGGAAAAATTTCATACTAAATACATTTATTTATTATTGTACTAGCTGTTCGTACCCGGCGTTGCATGTGTTAAGGAATAAGATAAAAATAAGTATATCAGCGGAAACAATTTTTGTTTTGCATTGTTTTGCAAAGCCTCTAAAAAAACAATGTTTCCATTTAATCTAGGCTGGGACGGATAGGATGTCCAGGAGGAAAATGTGGCCTTTGATTTCTGCCGGGTCCTCAGGATGTTGTATACAGAATTTGGGTCAAACGGTGTAGATTTATATAGAAAACAGACAGACAGACAGAGATTGAATTTTATAGGTATAGATGTATAATAGTTATAAGTTCTATAAGTCTACAGAGGAAGAAGTAAAGTAACTCTAAAGAACTGGGAAAACAAAAAAAAAACGAAAAAATGGAAGCAGAATAAAAAATACAGTAGAAAGTCTCTTCCTTTATCAAAAACTTGCTGATAAACCCGACGTAGCATACATAGATCACCTTACCTCCTCCCGTAGAACAATTCGTTATATTCTTAGAACAATTTATCTCGATATCCTGAAATATACATATAATACGAGAGTTATAAAGCGAGGTATCCTCCAACGGCTTGAAAAGCAAACTTAGTTGAAATAATTTACAATTCAATCACAACGGTAGCTTGTTGGTGTAATGGTTGTGACGCTCGCCTGGTGATCTGATGGTCGGTGGTTCGAGTCCATTCCAGGACACGAGCAAGTTATTCCTATTTTCACAGCACAAGCGTTTAGCTTATTTTGAAAATAGTAAGAATATTAATGCGACACGTACTCCGTGTTCGCATCTCTATTAAAAAAAGCAGTGATAACTTACTTATTTGCGATATTATCACATTAAAAATATGCAAAGTATCTTGGTAAAATAGTAAATTACTAAAACACACGGGTAAAAAGCTGGGAGCATTTGTCGCTTGTATTAATCACATCACCAGTGAAGAGCTTTTATTATTATTATTTTTTTAACATATAGACCGTCAACAGGTCATTAATGACCCTAATAGACTGTCCTAGAGTGACATTAAAGTACAAAGTATTAACAGTTTGTGAACATTTGAATATGATATGGTTACACAATAGACTTTTTACGATTAATTAATAATTAATTATGAAAAATAAGAAATGATAAAAAAAGAGAATAATATTCAGAATAACGCAAATCACTAAATACAATTTTAGGAATAAATTCCAGGTTAATAAGTTTTTAGACGATACACTTTTTATGATAAATAGAAATAAATGGTGTTTTAATGATAAAATCAATTATAAATAATATTCAGAATAAAAAATATCGTAAATCAACAGATGTAAAATTTTTCATAATACACAATTAATGATAAAAAATAAATTAATTAATAATAAAAAGTGTCTTAAAGATAAATAAATTGTCAACAATATTTAGTATTATAAAAACACTAAGTATCTCAAATTGATATTAAAATCGAGACTAGGTATCTCAAAGTTATTAAAATCCATTAATAAGTCAAGAGAACTAACAACAACTACGAAGAAGGAAAGCGGACGCTTTCTCCGCAATGAGAAATGAAATACAACTCTCATCATACGGAAGTCAAAAATTATATATATTTTTTATTATTCTTGTTTCATTAATTCTTTAATAAAACTATTGGAGGGGATACGCACATTTGCATAGAGCAGTCTCGCTCAAATTCACACGTATCAATCTATATCTAGACCAGGGCTCGGCAAACTTTTTTTTGAAAGAGCCAGGACGTAAAATTTTTAAGGTAACAATCTCAAAGATATTTACATAGGTTATTTACATTAGATAGATTATTTACATTAGATCGGAGCATCAAAAATAAAAACCTATTAAAAAGTAGGAAAACCAAAAAAATATTTCCATTTTTTAATAAAAGTACCTATTATAGATTTGGTTAAATTTTCTAGTAATGTGATGAATGTAATTATTTTTTCTGAGATAATACTCGTATTCCATCACACTGGAATTCTAGGTTAATATTTCATATTATTTAAGTTGTTTACAAATGGTCATATATTAATAATGATCTCTGTTGCGATTTTACATAATTCATTTTCGACAATGTCCCTTCACATTGGTAAGTAGGTACTCCCAAATACATATGAATTTAATTAGCCTTATTTATCTTCCGAAAGATATTTATAGAATATCCTTAGGTCTTTAAAAATCATTTTTAGCATATCACGATTTTTCAGACCAATCACTTCCACTTGAAGGTCTGACGGAAGCTCTTCAATTGTAAAGCCAAAAGTATTTTTAAATATGGAAATGTTTTATGAACTTACACTTAGATCCGAAAAACACAAAAACAGAAAATATATCCGCCGCGATTTTTTTTACTAATTGGGATTTTGCTAATATTTGAAATTTTTAACGCATGTAAAATAGTTCATCTTCTTCTTTTAGTAGATTTGTTGATCTGTGCTAAGAAAACTACGCCTTCTGGGATTACGAGGTCCAGCTATCCCTCCATCTTTTCGGTGGTCTTCCCGGTAGGCGTCGTCCAGAGGGGATTTCATTCGCTGCTGTATGCACGAGTCTGTCACTGTCCATTCTGGATACATGATCCCGCTTGAATCTCCTTCTGGATCTACTCCATAAAATAGTTAAACTTGGTTAAGTGATCTGTCAAATTTTTGTGAGTTGTATATATGTTTAATTTGTGCACCTTGTTTCATGTGTGTGTTTTATTTTAATACCGCCATCTGTGGTTGAAATTTGTCATGAGTACAGGTGTTGTCGTTGGTAATGAGATATCTATATTTTGATTTGAGTTTTTAAAGCAAATATTATTTTTATATGTAGGAATGACAGCCTATCATGGGTGGAAGTGTGAACGTTACATTGTGTAAAGTGATCACTTAAGCCAGCCGTACGATAGTTCGTAAGCCTTATGTACACCAAAAAGACCTCCACACCGACTTTCCCATATAAAAAATAGCTTTGTCTCTATGAGAAATCTATAATATATCTTGGATAAGTATTCTTTTGGCGGTACTTAATTGTATATACCCGCGAGCCGTAGTCTACCGAGTCCTGATCTAGGGCTTCAACATAAGCCAGAGAAATCAGACAGGAAGTGATATTTTACAAAATGATATTGGTTAAATTATTGAAAGGACTGTTTTATTGAACAAAACCATTGCACCGTGTCGGAAGACCTCACTAGTCCACGTAGAAGCCAATAAAAATGCAAAGATAGCCAATGCGCGTTATTCACAGTTTGCACTGGGCGCGTCCGGAGT
The DNA here is from genome assembly GCA_016648135.1 of Agrypnia vestita. Lineage (NCBI taxonomy): Eukaryota > Metazoa > Arthropoda > Insecta > Trichoptera > Phryganeidae > Agrypnia > Agrypnia vestita. The sequence goes on from JADDOH010007584.1 coordinate 79,725, forward strand.
CCGGAGCCAGCCATGTGGAGATCCTACGCGTCGCTCGTTCCGCAGAAGTCACATTGGACTATGAGCACTGCTCCTGCGCCTATAATACATTCAAATACCTCCCTACGGTGGCCATTGGATCGTTAACAACTTCCTCAAACCGTGCAATAATTTTTACACATTAAGGTTTTTTTAATTCACCTACGCCTAGTTTGCCAAACACTCGTTACAATTCGTTATTAATTGGGTTATAATTTTTTAGTATAAAATATATTAGGTCCTTACATATGAAATTGGCGTTTAGTATGGGAGGAACATAAAGCCGATTTTTTTTTATTATAATATATTTATTCAATCAAAGTATGTACCATTGGTATCTATGCACTTTTTCCGTCTCATAAGTAGTCCATCGATCCCTTTACTAAAAAAACCATTCGGACGGGAATCAATAAAATCTTTGAAGGCGGTTTGGACTGCCCCATCGGAGTTAAATTTTTTCCTTTGCAAGAAGTTATCCAAATTTCGAAAAAAATGGTAATCTGTTGGGGCAAGGTCCGGAGAGTACGGTGGATGTCTTAGACATTCCAATTGAAGCTCCTCTAATTTGGTAGCCGTCTGTTGTGCAGTGTGTGGTCTAGCGTTATCATGAAGCAGCAGTGGCCTAGAGCGATTAACCAGCCTCGGTTGTTTAGCAGCTAGCTTTTCCATCATGGTTTGCAGTTGCTGACAATAGACATCTGCCGTAATCGTCTGGCCAGATTTAAGAAAGCTGTAGTGAACGACACCAGCACTAGTCCACCAAACGCTCACAAGTAACTTTTTTGGAGTCAATTTTCGCTTGGGGCATGGTTTGGCTGGTTCGGCAGGGTTCAGCCATTGCGATGAGCGCTTCCGATTATCGTACAGGATCCACTTTTCATCACAGGTAATGATTCGATTTAAAATCCCTTCATTATTGTGCCGGTTGAGTAATGCAACGCAGCAGTCAACGCGCGTTTGTTGATTTGCTTCACTCAATTCGTGAGGTACCCACCTTTCAAGCTTTTTCACCTTACCAATTTGCTTCAAGTGGATTAAAACAGTTTTATCACTAACACCGTAGCCTGCAGCTAACTCGGATGTGGTTTGCGATGGATCCGCTTCCACAATAGCCTTCAATTCTTCATTATCAACTTTGGTCTCCGGCCGTCCACGGGGCTTGTTCTGCAGGTCGAAATTTCCAGAACGAAAACGTTGGAACCAAAAACGCACTGTGTTTTCTTTTGCAGCACCGTCGCCATACACATCATTAATCCTTCGAGCCGTTTCTGCAGCACTGGTGCCACGGTGGAACTCGTACTCGTAAATAACGCGTATTTTTTTTTCATTTTGTAAACTGAGTGACGCAAAGAAAAAAACAATTGAGGAAAAAACAAATGAATTATAATTTTCAAAACACAAATACATAAGTAAATAGCTGTATAAATTTGGATTTGGAATTCCTAACCAAAGAGAAGATATTTGAGATCAAATTTGCCAGTACGGCAAAACGCCAATTTCATATGTAAGGACCTAATATGCCCGGGGTAATTTTTTTGCCAGATATATTATTTATTCTCCTTAATTAATGGACATCTTCTTTTTAAAAACCTTCCTTTTATAGTTTTACGTAAATATCTATTAAAATAAACTAATGAATATAAAATGCACGCTTCTTTTTGCTTTAAAATTGACATAAATGTATGGAAAAGATAACAAAACAATAATCCAAATAATAATAAATTCTTTGTCTGTCTGTCCGCCTGTCCACCCGTCTGTTCGTCGTGTAACGTCCGTAACTTTTTTATAGTAATTTTTTTTGGAAAACTTTTTTCCGAAAAATATTTTTTTTCCGATTGTCTTTTTACGATTTTTTTTTTATAAATTAAATAAATACTTATTCCTTAGGAACGGACATGTCAAAGAACCGTCATTTTTGACTGGTTACAGCTAGTATATAAATAGATTTGTATATAAGAGTATATAAGCAGCATTTTACGAATGTAAAAATTCTTTAGTTGTTTATATTAATTCGAATCTGAAAAATTAGATTTCGTTTTTACTACCTCGGAAAAGTAGTAAAACGATTTACTCAATATTTTGTAAATCGTATTACAACTTGAAAATTTACTCAATATTTACTACGCATTTACTCAATATTTTCGGATAAATTAAAAAATAATTTTCCTTTATATTTATTTATATTAATTATTAAAATATCTGGAGGACTACATACCTGTGAAGGTATGCGGCAATTGCAAAAACCTAAATAATAAGAAGGAAAATTCTTTACTTGTTTATATTAATTCGAATCTGCAAAATTAGATTTCGTTTAACTGCCTCGGAAAAGTAGTAAAACGATTTACTCAATATTTTGTAAATCGTTTTACTACTTGAAAATTGACTCAATATTTACTACGGATTTACTCAATATTTTCGGATAAAGTAAAAAATAATTTTCCTTTATATTAATTATTAAAATATCTGGAGGACTACATTCCTGTAAAGGTATGCGGCAATTGCAAAAACCTAAAAAATAAGAAGGAAAAGATAGATCTTAATTATGTTATGATTTAAAACAAGCCAAAAATATTTAAATGAAATCATTAAAATGAAAGATATTTCCGCAGGATTTTATACATTAGCTAAGTATTAATTTTCTGAAAAAGAATAACCGCAATACTTTATTTTGCTACAAATATAAAATACCGATTGTGAAATGATAAATCAGGGCCTAACCATAATTTTGCTTAAATAGACGTATCGTAAAATGAAACACATTAAAAAACTCTCTGAGTATGATATACTTATTTATTTATTTCATTTCATATCTTTCCAATAAAATATTGTATCTAGCAGTGGCGTGCAGCGCATAGCAAAAAAGCTGTGCATTAGTAAAGATTCTAGGAAACAAATATAAATTAAATAATCCTTATCTTAAGAAAATGTTGATTTAAAATTCTAGCCGTAATTCTTCCTACGGCTAGAAGTTTTATTTCTGATGTTTCTGTTTAACGTGACGTATCTGTTTTTTTCCGAATTAAAATTCTAGCCGTAATTCGTCCTACGGCTAGAAGTTTTATTTCCGACTTTTATGTACCTAACTTCATGTCATTTCTTCATTTATCTCACTTGTTTGCGCCCAACAAATTTTTTCCATAGATAAAGTCAAGTAGAGAAGAAACTCGTCCTGGACCGTGTATTTTTACTTAGTTCTATGCTGCGAGTTTTGTGTAATAGACAAGTAAATTTTTCATGGAATAGCGTGTTTCTTCGAAAAGTCCTACGCCAGGTGAGAACTACGCGCACGTCAATGCAGAAATATTATTTTTTACAGATTCCACCTAAAACTTTCGGTGTAAATTCTATTTGTCCTTTCTATGGTGAATGTAAATGCCACCTGTCATATATCCTAATGATTATTTACATTACGTACACTGCCATCGATGATATCATAAAATGTTTGATTTATTTTTGTGAAAAGAAACGTATATCTGAAATTAGCATTATTACCGATATATAAAATATTTATTTATTTAGGAAATATTGTTTAAAATACTTCTTTTATAGTGCAGTTATTTTTGTGGATTGAGGCTACTCAAAATAGTTTATTATATACAGTTAATTTTTTTTAATGTATATACCACTATAGGATATGCGTATATATATATATATATGTTTAATACATATAGGTATATGGTCGGTCACAGCATAACCTAAGTTTATACCCACTTCACACCACTGTTATATACCTACTTTTTTATTTCATTTCATATCTATAAAATATTGTATCTATGTATAATATTTGCGTTTTATGTTTTCACAGTCGACATGTAGGAAATGTACGCTTTGCATATTGGCACACACGTGGTCGCAGCTTTTTCAAATCATAAACACGTGTTACGTACAAAAACAAAAAGTAAAAACCAACGCGCGGATTTTTTGTAGAAGGTAGGTATGTGGGTGTGGGTACCTACCGCCGCAGCTAACATTGCGCCGCCAGCGCGAAAGTCAGCCAACCCCCCTAGAATAGACTCTTCCAAATTTAGAAAGAGGGGCCGCGGCCCGCGGTAGCTCCCACGCCAATTAAAAGCAAAGACGACAAAAAGTGGTGTAGTTTTTCGGCAAATCCAACGTTATGATTTGTATGCAATAGCTCTATTTTATATGGCTTTACTTCCAGGCTATCCCGAAATTGGAATTCTTGTTTATCTATATTAATTTTACAGTCCCTTATAGGTACATATTTCTACGGGCCCTACGCAAACTAAGGCATCTACAGGAAAAACAATTTCACAGGAGAGTTTTTTGAAGTTCGGGTTTATTTACAAAATGATTAGTAATGCAACGAATACTGCTTTCACGAATACGAATACGAATATCAAACGTACTATTTGGCGAATACGAATACGAATATCAAACCTGCTATACGGCGAATACGAATGCAACAAGGTAATAAATAGTACACCACTGTTCTTTTTTACTAAGGGATTTAATAATAAAAATTTACCACCGGCAAATTTTTGTTCAAAAGCACGGCATTTATAACTTCACAGGCGTTAGGCGATTTTTTTATCCGTTTGTACATTCCCTGCGGTCGAAAATAATCTTTCTGGTGCGACAGTAGACGGTTTTAATGAAAAATACTTCTGGGCCAGTTTTTTGCCATGTTATAAGATTTAATTTGAAATTATTTTATAAAAGTTTACACTTTTACACACAACGGAAATAAAATGGAACGAATAAAACGTATTACAAAACAAAAACTACATGAAACCAACGAAACTAGATGAAATAACGCATATTATGCTGTGAAACAAGTAACAATTGACAACTTGAGAAATCAACAAATCCAATGATTCAATGTTAGGAAAATCCCCGATAATAGAGTGTGTAGGATACACGGTGCACAGCCAAACCGTAATTTTACTTACGTTCAGTTATAAATAGTTTGTTTTTAATATTTGTGATGATATTCGGCGAATACGAATATTCGGTAAATGTCTACTATTCGGCGAATACGAATACGAATATTCGTATTCGTATTCGCCGAATAAAAATGATCGTATTTGTCTGCTTTAACGTCAGTTTCTTCTATGAAAAAAATTTTTTTTTTAAATTTTGTATTGGTACAAAAAAGAAAAAAAACTTTTTGGTATATGTCCTAATTTACGTAGAAGCCGTCGATTTTACTGCAAAAATAAATGCTTGCTAGAAAGAAAATCGCAGAGACCTTTTTTAGAAATTTATATTTAATCTAAAAATACGGAACAAACAATTTCTTATTTCTTAAATGTCCGTCGGATATTTTAAAGCGTTCATATCTCGTTTTGGAAATGACGTTGCTAGCTGAAAATAGTTGCGTTGACCTAGAAATTCCAGACGGGTTTAAACTTTGTAAATATCACGACGCCAGAGCGCACCGTTCTAGGGTTTTCGCTGCTTCGCACAAATAAATTTTTCGCTGAATAATAATTAATATTGTTTGCATATATGTTAGATACTTCACTTTTATTAGAAGCCTTTGATTATATTAGGTAAACACATAATAAATGTACTATATCCTAGATATTTAAAAAAAAATTATAAAATTTTACAAGAACTAATCCCTCGTTTCTTATGTCGATCGCTAAAATAATATACATATTTCGTTACCTACGCAATTTTTCTGTACCAAAAATTCTGATTTCGAATTTTGATTTTAATGAGCGGGTTGGAATAAATGCAGACAGATAGACCTCTTTCCACTTAAGAAAAACAATCGAATTAGTATGTGTAAGGCCTTTCTATCTAATAAATCAGTATTCCTTTTATTAGTACTTGGAAGATTTTGAAGAAAATAAAATAAAGTGTTTACCATTCATTTTTAATTTGCCTCAACCGCTGAGACAGGCCCAGTTGGGCTGTATGTCTGCGAAAGTAAGGCTCTGTGTTATGATATAAAGTCTTATCACACATTTCGTCGTAAATTATTAGAACTGCTATTTTTCTTAAATTACCTTCTCAATTTACATGCACAGAAAAGAATGCAGATTAAATACATAATCATGCAATGGGAACCTAATCAATATATATTATATAATATGTATATTGATTAGGTTATAATGCATAATTTTCAGAAAAAGCACCCTATGCACAGAATTGTTCTTCATTCTCAATCGTCAGTCCCTTGGTCTTGTGATTTATTTATTATTTTTTCACACAGAAATGCCTCGAGTAGCCGAGTGGTCTATTTGTTTTACGGCGCAGCGTCAATGGTTTCTAGAAACGTCCACTTCATCGGAGAAACGTGAAAATTATTAGTCATCAGATAGATCTAGAAAATTCTTTTAGTATGCACTTCGCATCTGTTATGATTTGCCGTTATTTGTTTCATTGGTCAAAAAGAGTTACATTATTAATATTAGGTCCGCAATACATTTATTATAAAATATTAGTTACATTTAATCACTCCAGCTGTTTCCGAATATTCAAAAATGCATGTATAATGTACTTAATGTTAACGAAAGCTTCAATTCTGCAACAAATTCAACCACACCAAGCTGTCTGCGGTAGTAAGCATATACCATTATCTATCGAATCCGAAAGCAGGGACCTTGGAATGATACTTAATAGTAAATTAAATTTTAACAAACAGATTGCATAGTCACCAACTCAACATTTTAAATATCTCAGTACCCTCAAGTAACTTTATTTCTCATACGTTCGTAGTATTTTAGAATATGCATCTCAGGTGTGGAATCCACGTTATGCAGTATACAAAAATAGAATTGAAAGCGTCCAAAACAGATTCCTAAGATACCTAGACTGAATGAAGACTCTGCGAAGTTTTTCAATATGCAGACTCTAACTTGTCGAAGAGACATAGCTGACACGGTGATGTTATTCAAAATAACACACAATATGGTTGATAGTCCGGAACTTTTTCAGCGAATATCTTTCCACAACCCAACTCGCAATAGCAGACACTCACCTACTTTTCATCTTCCCCTTTGCAAGACCAACTCAAAACAAAACTCCTTTATATACTGATCCACAAATTCATTTAACACAAACTATCACCACATTGACATTTTCAACTCGACGATAAGAGACATAAAACAAACAATATCTGCACAACCGCACCCAAACTAATTCACACAATCTATCTTCCCTTCTACTCCCATCACACATTCCCCTCCAATATCTCCACTCGCTGTTAAAATAATTTTAAAAAATTATTTTACTACGTCACACTTGTTCTAATAAATTACTATATTCTAAAAAGTTCTAATAAATTAAACTATGTTATAATATATTACTATATACAGTGGAAAATTTATTATTGACATAATTTAATATCCATTATTTTAATTAATGTATAATGTTAATTTTCCCTAAAATAAATAAATCCAATTTTTCTGCTTCATAGTGCGACAAAATTCCCAGGAAAGGAAATTATTCTGGTCACAACTCTAGGATGAAGAAATCCTGGAAGAGTGCCACAATGGTGGATGCGTGAGTTGTATTTGGCTGGAAAGATCCTGGACGCAGAATCAAGACTTATGGGGGTGCACTACCATCTAATTTACCAGTCAATACTAGCATGAAGGAGGATAGAAGATGAAAAACTTGTACTGTACTTAACCTATTTATTAATATTTATTGTGTATTCTATTTATTAAGAAATACGTGTGTTTAACTATCCTTAAAACTATGTACAAATACCAACAGGCATTTTAATTATTTTCAAAAATAAAGATCAAATCTATAAATTCCATAATAAATTAAAACGTATGTAAATTCATAGCTGTAAATTTTTTGAAATATAGTTAATGTATATTTACACCTATGCATACTAGAAAAATTATCAAAGATAGTCAAAGAGTATTGGAACACTCGTGTGCGCTTGCTGAAATGAAAAAATCAATGTTAATCTTAATATTTAATAATAAAAGAGTAGTTTGTTGGTCTTATGGTTAGGACTCTCGCCTCGTGATCCAAAGGTCGCAGATTCGAACCTCACTCCAAACAGCAAGTTAGTCCTATTTTCATAGCACAAGCAGACGCTATTATTATTAAACGCTATTATTTTCTAACTAAGCTAAACAGCTTAGTTTGAAAATAATAAGAATATTGATGTGACACGTATTCCGTGTTCGCATCTCTATTAAAAAAATCTCTTTCACTTGACGAAAATAAAAGGTCGAAGTAATAATGCATTTAAGATTGCAGACCGAGTCGTTTCCAAGACTTTTTCAAAATTGAAGAACAAAATAGCACGAAGAGTTATCTAAAGGAACAGATCGGGTTCCAAGCATCACTCTTCATAACAGCCGTTTTGTTTTTGACAGATAAGCTTTCTATGAAAACCACCCTTAGGAAAGGGCAAAAAATGAAATTGCATCCAATGTGCCAAGTTATCGTTCGATATAAAAAACAAAGCAGAATTTATTGAATGGTGCCAGATAAGCACAAAAGGACGGCAGTTTATTTTCATTTCATGCACAATATTGCAGTGGCGTGAACTAGTAGTGAACTAGGGATGTTTCGAATACTACACTATAAAAATCTGGATTCGCAAATGAAAATACTATGATAATAAAATTATTTTGGCATTGTGTTCGCGAATACGAACATAAATAATGCGTGCGAATTTAATTTTGAATTTTATATGAAAAAGATTTTGGTTGTAAATAAATAATGTCTTAAAATAAGCGTTTATAATGTCTTCTCTTAGAGCAGTTCTTCATTTTGTTGTAATTATCTAGATTACATAGACATATATTGTATTTTCTATTTATGAAAACATAAAGATGAAACTAAACAATATATTTTTTTTAAATTAGGTATACTTTATAAAAATTTTGAAAATACAATGTTGATGTTCGTTCATTAGAAAATTCCATATTAACTTTAAAAATATATGTAATTTTGTTAATACTCGTCAATGTTTGTTTTTATTTTTTACATTTTAAATAGTCAGTTCTGTTGTGTTTAATGTTTGCATAGTTCGAGCATTCGCATAAGATTCGACAAATTCAAATATACGAAATCAGGCGAATGTTCGCCTGAATGAATACAAATACAAATTTGTCCTATATTGAAGTATATTTTAGGAAAATAAGAATAAGGATCTTAAAAATGTATACCCGTACACGTAGCCACGAATAAATCTACACGTTTGCTAAAGATCTCCCGGGTTGACCATATCACTAACGAAGAGGCGTTGGCGCTTCTAAATCTGTCTAAATCTAAATCTGTCAAGAGATCTAACTCATAAGAACTGTCAAACCAAAAAAAGCTGTGATGCGAAAAAGTGCTCCACGTAAGGTGTTTAAATAACTGTAGCAGTAACTATTCTGACTTTTCTAATCATCTTTTGGAAATAAACTATTCTTTTGATATTAGTAAGGGTTTGCAAATTTTTCATACAAATAACATAGGATTACAGTTGGATAAATTTATACATTTCAGAAGTATTAATAGCGTAGAATAAGGGTTAACAGTTACAGTTACATTTTAATTATTTTTTCACATTAGTTCTTAATTAGTTATTCATCATCCATATATTTAATTTCTAATCATGTTAATGTCTTTATTTAGATTTTTAATTTTTAGTATCCATTGGTCCCGAAACATGTTGATAATTCAATAAATTAGTTGTTTATACAAAGAGTTTTCTTGTTAATTATATATATAAATGTAACACGGTCTCAAGACAACAAAAAAATTTAGAATTCAATAAAATTTAGCTTCTAGAACAAACCGGAAGGCTTCAAGATTAACTGAAAATTGTATTCGTGTTCAGTGAATTTAGAATTTTTATTCACGAGGCGTCCTTTCTTTCCCTTCTCTCCAGAGTGCATGTCCGGTGGATGATTTCTTCACAGATCATCGCACAGCGCGGGGGTGAGGCCATCCCTTTACCTCGTGAAGGTTCTCTTCAATTCTACCCTTTTTTATGGCGGGATCAACCGTCTTTCGGTTTCACGCCCCATTATGGGATTGTCAAAATATCCAATATTGGCCGAAAGTACCGATGCGAAAAGTGCTTCGCATTACATCCACGACAAAGGGGATGAACATATGTTACGGCTAATGTCAGAATGTTTTTTGTTTGTTGACTTTTCGGAAGGACTCGTACACAATTTGCGCAATACAAATAGGGTGTTTAATTTCAAGTTACTGTGATGACGCAATCGATTACATGAGGAGATAAATGCAAAAACAGTTTTATTACAGTAATCAAGATTCCGGGTATTAAATAAGTTTTTAGATTATGTTTTGCCACTAGTTTTATTTTTTTAAATTTTACTGTTATCACCATACTAAAAATAAATTGAAAATTTAATCGCTTGTGAGATAAATCACTTGTTTTAACTAACTAACTAACCATCACGCCATTTCCCCGTAGGGGTAAGACAGAGAGGATAGAACGCCATTTTCTTCTATCGTGACACTGCGATGCGAAAAAGTGCTCCACGTAAGGTGTTTAAATAACTGTAGCAATAACTATTCTGAATTTTCTAATCATCTTTTGGAAATAAACTATTCTTTTGATATTAATAAATAACGTAGGATTATAGTTGGATAAATTATAAATTTCGGAAGTGTTAATAGCGTAGAATAAGGGTTAACAGTTACGGTTACATTTTAATTTATTTTTTTCACATTAGTTCTTAATTAGTTATTCACTTTTACTTCCGCTACATTCATACATCTTTTCATACATGTTCTATGGTTGTTGAGAATTTTAACAAGGCCATCCTCCAATACTTGTAGTATCTGATCGTGCCAGGTCTTTCGCGGGCGCCCTCTATTCCTTTTGCCTTCAACACTCGCTCCATATATTTTCTTAACCATCCTTTCCTCACTCATACCTACGTTCTACATGACCAAACCATCTCAGCACTCCTTTCTTTATTCTATCTACTACACCGCAGCCAGCATTACATTCACTTCTAAATTGTTCATCCCTCACTCTATCGACCAAAGATTTTCCACGCAAGTGTCTTAATCACCCGTCGGCATGGATAAAATTATTTTTGCACTATTTGCTTGGAACAATATCGCTTTAAACCTCATCTCTTAAGATCAGTTTAATAAAATCATTATTAAAACCTTAAATACCGGTCGTGGTCTAGAATTTTTTTAACAAAAACTTTATTTCAAAATATATAGGTACCTAACTATATGAAAAAATACAAATAATAAAGTACACGAACTTTCCAGAAATTCAATTGGATCCACTAGGTTTTGCTTTGTCGCGTTGGTACCTACTTCCACATGTCTTTTTTCTATTCTCGAGTAGCCTTTAAGATAAACATCGATAATCAAATTCATATATCGATTTTTGAAAAAAAAAGGCGATAACGTTGATTTTATCCTGTACCTCATCGTAAGTGCAAGTTAAATTTCAGTAGGTAACATAAAATCTTCCACTCTATCCACTTAAAATCATTATTTTAAATTGTAAGTAAATGGTAGTTAACCTTTTAACTTTCATATCATTACTTTTTGTACACGCATATAAACAGTGTTATGTAATGTTGCCTCGTTTTACACAACACTTAAAATTTAGTAAAACTACACCCAATAAATTATTCAAGCCGTTAATTAATTACTAATTAGTAACCAAACATTACTTTGGCGTAAACGGATATGTAAAACATTTTGGCGATCGAATTGATATGGGAATACGTCACACGAGAGCGCCTTCTTCGGTTGATACGCAATGAACTTATTTTTCAAAATGTCAAAATGGTGTATTCTGAGAATATTAAAAAACTAACCCATAAAAATCAAGTTTTTACAATACTCCATTTCGTTTTGAATCAGGTTTCGTGTCTACACGCGTCGGGCTAATTACTCATATAAAATGATTCCAATTTGAAAAAACAATTAAAATTTCGAAAAATCCAAAATTATATTATAATTATTAATTTTTTTTAAACGAAAATTTGTGAGATCATTTTAATCGTCGCCACGAGTCTGCCTGCAAAATTTCAGCTCAATTTGATCACGGGAAAAGGATTAAAAATCGATCCAAAGTTTTTTCGTCAGACAAGCAAGCAAGCAGACGCTACGAGTTAAAAGAAAGAGAGTAAAAAAAACGGTTTTAATGTTAAAAAATTAAAAACTGTAAATTTTAAAAGTATAATCGATTCGTTTATGCGCAACGAAAACAAATGATAAAAACGAGTAAATTGCATCAGTAAACAATGTGCCAACCGCAACGTGCTGATATATACTGTGTAAGATGTAGGTACAAAGATCTCGGGTATTTCGTACATTTAGTCACTTTCCGAGGGAACACTGCCCAGATAACATATTATTATCTATCTATTATCATTTATCTTGACTTATTCATGCGTCTCAGTATTTTTTCGTTAGCAATGTGGTCACAATCCAGGATATTTTTGTCATAATGCGACGAAATGGCAAAAGAGGTACAGAATCGAAGGATCGAGAACGGCCTATAGCAATCTAGGGTGATCTACGTCATTCGGAAAACGCTTGGAATAACCAAAAAGCTACGAGAGCCTTATCCAAAACACTAGAATAATCTAGAAAGTTCCAAAATACTAGCGTTTTGATATAAATAGCGCGGATCCAGGCCGCCGAGCAGCCATGTTTTGACAGTTCGACCGGGGCGAAGTCGGCCGCGAGCCGCGAGACGACGCCCAGGGTGGCCAGTCGTGAGATAATGGAAGCGATAAATAAAGCGAAATAATCGAGCGGAATACTTGAGTGGTGAAATAAACCAGTGCGACTTCTATGTGCGAGAATTGAATATTCTACGAGCGATAAATTCGTATTACTCAGATCAGATACGAGTTATATATTACGAAAGAGTTTAGATTAAAGAATAGCGTTTAGTTTCATTCGTGTTAAGTGACTTTGTAAATTTACTAATTAATTAATCATTAATTATTAAATTGCTAATTAATCCCCAATGTTTACATTTGTCCGCCCACAGCAACGATATGAGAAAATACGTATAAAATACAGTGTTTTAAATACACTTTACGCTGACATCATAATCGCTCTAAGCACAAGTAACTGATTGACAGGTATATTATTTAGCCTTTTTATATTGTACGACATGTAGACAAAATAATAAGGACTCTTCCGACGTCTGTCTGTTCTGTTTATGTCTGACTAAACTTACTTTGCCCAGGCTACATAGACTTGGCAATAAGTGAAACCATTTTGTACATATATTTCGTAAAGCCTTGACTATAAGAGAAATCTGCTTTCGATTTTGAGATATTGATAGTTTTGTGGAAACAAATCTATTTCATTTCCTAATTGATAAATTTTACAACTAAAATTGAAATTACTTCTTGCTAAATAAGGCTGTTTATTTTACATATTTTATTTATATTCCTTTTAGATATATTGCTAGAATAATATATACTTAGATGGAATAAAGAAAGGATCGCTGAGATGGTTTGACCATGTGGAGCGGATAAGCGAAGAAAGGATGGTAAATAAAATTTATGAGGCGAGTGTTGAAGGCAGAAATAGAGTGCCCGGAAGACCTGGCATGACCAGATAAATCAACTAATGAAGAATGGCTTTGTTAGAAGTTTCAACAACTGAAAAGCGTGCATGAGAAGACATATGAAAGTGAACGAAGTAAAAGTGGTGTCCAGGATCCCTCTGGAAAACGGCATCATAGTTAGTTAGTTGGATATATCGCATTCATTAGATGCCAATAATCTTTGTTTTCAAAATTGTATTTCTTACGTTAACTTACTTTTTACTCCCTTTCTTTTAACCCGTAGCGTGTGCTTGTCTGCTTGTCGGCTTGTCTGCCGAAAAAACGGATCGATTTTTAACCCTTTTCCCGTGATCTAATCCATCTGAAACTTTGCAGGCAGACTCGTGGCGACGGTAAAAATGATCTAACAACTTTTCGTTTTTAAAAATTTAATAATTATAGTATAATTTTGGATTTTTCGATTTTTGTTTAATTTCAATGTTTAATTTTCGAGCCCGACGTGTGGAGTAGGCGCGAAACCCGTTTCAATGAGAAAGGGAGCATAATAAAAACTTGGTTTTAATGGGTTAGTTTTTTATAGTACTTAAGTAATCCTGAATATATTAAAATACGACACAACTTTCCCGACACACCAATATAATACAATAAGTACAACTCAAAATAATATGTCAATTAACAAAATATAGGGTGTATGTACTAATGTATGTCGGTTTATACAGTCGATTGGGAACAAAGAGATATCAATCAATAGATATGTACACAGGCCCACAAACCAATACAGGTGTATCCGCGGACATTCCAAAAGCCTGCCCTAAAAGCAAACGCCCCCCTCGATTAGGTATTCTGTTGGAATCGTCCACTTTCCCAACCCTGGGAAAATTGCCAAAACGCCATTAGGGCACTTTTCTTTTGAAAAATGTATGTCCGATACAAAGTTAGTAATTATCGACGTATTGGATTCCGGTGATGTGAAAACGAATATAGAACGGATGACGTAAAGTAATAAAATACAAGCACACCACGAGCGAGGTGTTCAAATACGAGAATACAAATTACCTCAGCCAGACGAAATAGCAAAATAGACTGAGTAACATGGAATGCAGCCGTGTGTCGCTTCTGCCGCATTCTCCGCTTTTATATACTACGAGACTGCTTTGTTATTTCATTTAAAAATGGTTGGAAAGTACGATTACCTCAGAACATTTCGGGAGGCAGGATTGTAGTCTGCAGCATATTCAAACGTGATAAAATTCAGAGAAATTACGCACGATCAGAATCTCTCGTAATAGTCGAAGATAACAAAAATATAGAGCGTTCCGGGACGCCCTACAATAATCAGGAATAATTTACAACATTTTGGAGACATCTGAAACAGTCTAAAAGCGACGTAAACATGTTTTCAGATACTAGAAATGTATATAATTATCTCGGAGGTTCGAAAAACCAGCGTTTTTCGTATAAAAAGGCGGAGTCAGTGCCGCGGCGGATCATGATTTGACGTTTAACCGACGCGACGTAACTAGCGATAAAATCGAGCGCAGTGTTACTAACGCGCAGATTAATCGAAGCGACAGATATTGGGCAAAGTATTAATTTGGATAATAAGCAAGCGATAATAAAGTGTGAATTAAAGAATAGTGCTTAAATTCAATTTGAGTCCAGTGACTTTGTGAGTTTATTAAAATAGTTAATAAATCGATAATTAATTTCCAGTGTTTTCATTTGCCTCCAACAGCCACGTCCCGTGACAATATTATTTGACCCAGTTGTTGACAGTTCTCCCAAAATTAATTTTATTTCGGGAAAGCATGAAGGTCCGATGGCACCAGGCTCGGGCTCTAAGGAGGTTGGTGGCTCCCAACTAAACGCCTGTAGCACTTTTGCCATATTTTGAGTTTCAAAAAAATAAACATTTTGGATGTGGACAAAAAATTGTGTATATGTGGGAAAAAATTATTTCGGTCGAAAATGGTCAAATGGTCGAAAAATGGAGATGGTTGAAATTCACACAGAAATATGGTGTTCTTTATTAAGATAAGTAAAATAATTTCATAATAAAGCCTAAGTGCAGTATAGGTCGACCCGATAAGAAGAAAGCGGGGGGAAAGTTGCCTGTCAAGTCCGTATTACAAGCCTCAATATGATATTCCAAATAAATATATATTTTTTAGTTTAAAAAAGGTTACATACTTACTACAATAACTTCTTTTGTGTTCATTTTTTACATTGTAACAAGACACATATTATTTGCGCACATTCTTTTGAATGCGGTCTAGCTATAGAATAATGAATTTTTAGAGAAAATTTGAACTAAGAATTCAGGCGGATTTGTGAACAAGTTCGGTGGAATTGAAAATTCTGATTGGGTGATTTTATATGAATTCTGTAGAGTGGTATTTTTATAAATTGTGTATTTTTGTTAGACACGGATGCACGCATGATTTGTGTATGTATCTAATACGTACTATTTACTCTTAAGTACCGAAAAATGAACAAAAAAAAATACGACAGAATAATAAAACATATCCGTGGGATTTCAAATCAAACCATTAAAGGTGTGAAACTTGAGACAGCGAGGCACACAGTTCTCACTGCTAGAGATATTCACTTCAAACATTCGGGTGCGTTATTCCTCTCTGATTCACTTCTAATACATTCACTCTCTGGTCAGCCTGTAGTCGGTGGCATGTGTCGCCGAAAATGTCCTGCGGCCCAGAAAGCACACGCGCTTTGTGAGTGAAATCGCCCACTGCGTATCGACCTGCGATGGACAGCGATAAGAGCCAACACCCGCCGCCCACCGCCCACCGCCCTGCCAACCCCCTGTCGCCCACCAGCTGCTAAATTACCACTCAAACTAGCGGGTAGGGGCTGTGGTGAGCAATTTCCATTGTGACAAACACTTTACTATTCGTATCTCCAAATGAGCGGAGTTTCATAACGGAAGGTCGTAAAATATAGGAAACTACTACTATATTTTTAGTACACTGTTTGGATCGTCATAGAAATTTCGCGAACCTTCTAGAACATTCTCCTTCCAGAAGTTTCAATAAATTTATTGAATGTACAGGAACCTTCTAGACTCACCGACACAGTCGGCGCGCCTATTTTGAAATAATTCGAAGCATTTGCGGCCTTCCCATAACAAACAGTGTGCTGGAATGCACATTTTCGTCACCCACTCCCACCCACGCACAGCCACCCCCACCAAAATCGCATATTTTCGATGTGACACCAAGGGCTATCCACCACCATAACCACCGGTGGGTGGTTGTGGAGAATACTTGCCGGGTAGGGAAACACGGGTTTCTTTATATATATATATATATATATATATATATGAATGAAAAATATAAACACATCACTTTCATATTCATTATTTTTTCACAACTTTCATTAAAATTCATCAAAGTTATCGATACAGCCACATAAGCGTTAATTATAATTTATTAATAGGTAAAAATAAAAACTACCCCTTTGTCGTTTAATAATTACAATATGCAGAACGCTTGAACAAGGAGAGAAAGATTGGCACTATCAAAAATGAGGCGAGTGCTGGATGCGACAGGAACCGAGGGCGTCCGATAAGAAATATGAAAGTGGATGAGACAAAAGTGGTGTGCAAGGAAAGAAAAATGTGGCCTTCTATTCTCCCTGCGTAATAGTTAGTCCGTTTCAATTTCAGAAATTATCGTTTTTCAGAACAGAAAAATCAATTGCATAAAATGTTATATGAAATTTACAATTACCTAAAAAACGAAGTCCTAATCACTTATAAGATGGAGATTATAACAATCAAAATAATATAACCGTAACTAGAATCCAATAGATGATCTCATTGCGTTTTCATTATTCAATAAAATGAAAACATTATTCCGTTTCAAAAATTAGTATGATTTCAAATAGTACGCATAAAAGTTTACATTTTAGATTGATTTTCCAATACACTTTTTTTTATTTTTACTAATTAATACATAACTATAGGTCGACCACAATCAAAAGACCATTCCCTAGCTTTGTCTGGTAAGAAGAAAGCGAGTAAAATTTACCTGGCAAGCTCGTATTACAAGCCTCAATATGATATTCCAAATAAATATATTTTTTTAATTCAAAAAAGGTTACTTACTTACTAGAAAAACTTCTTTTGTGTTCATTTTTTGCATGGTAACAACACGTATATTTTTTGCGCAAATTCTTTTGAATGCGGTCTAGCTATAATTAGTATTTTCAACAAATAAGTGGTGAAAACACAGTTTATTCTTATTAATTAAATAAAATTAATATATAACTAATAAAATTAATAATTACTTAATGTAAAGTTGAAATTCAAAAGAAAAAAAGTACATCATTGTTGACGGGTATGGCTAGCTTTGTATTAAAATAATACGTAAATATCAAGCGTGTATCATTCTTAAAAATTTGGTAAAGGAAAAAAAATTATATGTTACAAAAACAAATCAAGAAATATATTTATTTGTTTTTCATTGAAAATACTTGATATTTTGTGAATTTTGCGTGTCTCCATCGTCATCATCAGCTGTCCCTCGTGTCTGAGGAAGTCCATCACGATTGTTCGTGCTCAGCTGACTGGAATCCATTCCTGGATCTACTAGTTCGGGAGCATCTTGGGCATCAACAACCCTTGACCACCAAAACAAAAATTTGATTAGGTGGGTACCTAATATGGTCGTTTAAATACTTCTCTTCTGCAAATGCAAAATAATTGAGAGCCCATTATTATAAACCCTTTAATCACTACGTAGTGTAATAATTGGATACATTCCTTAGTACGGTACTAACGTATGCAACGTTTTATAAACCATAAAGTTAGTCTGTCAAACGATGCGCTCTGGCATTGTGTTATTAGCGAAGCATATTTTTCCTGGAAATTTTAGTTATTTTCATCGTGAGATTTATATATATATTTTT
This sequence comes from Agrypnia vestita, assembly GCA_016648135.1. Classification (NCBI taxonomy): domain Eukaryota; kingdom Metazoa; phylum Arthropoda; class Insecta; order Trichoptera; family Phryganeidae; genus Agrypnia; species Agrypnia vestita. The sequence continues at coordinate 98,140 of JADDOH010007584.1, forward strand.
TTAATAACTAATAGATATTTATAATCAAATTATTATTTAGTTATACCTCGCCAAAAAGAATCAAGGTTCTAGAAAGAAGAAAGTAGGTAAGTAGTGTAAGATATTGGTCGCATAATATATACCTAATAATAATATATACCTGTATAAATCTAATCAAAGAGTAATCAATTGGGAGATCGCTGAAGTTAAGTTTAAAAAAAAGAAACACGACAACTTTTAAGTGTAGGTACCGACTGAATTTAATGACAATGTATAATTTCCTTGTAGCAAATTACAAAAAATGTTTTTAAGTATCTACCTAGTGTCTGTATAGAATTTAAAGAAGTGTGAACTTTTATATTTTCAAGTCATCGGGCCAAACGTAAGTTGGCGCTAGTAGGACGCCCATAACGACACGTACCCCCGAGGGTGGAAAGAACACCCCTCCTTCTATAATCCACAGGTTAATGAACAAATGGCATTTCAGACCATCGGGGTTGATTGCCATAATTATTCGTATTAGTGCTTTTATCAATCTCAATTATAGATACCGCACTGTGCGTAGTATTTAAATTATGTCTATTAAGAAAAGTGGAAAGATTCAAATAAAACAAAATAAAATTAAAAGATTGTGAAATAATCGAGCTCATTTCTTGTAAACCGAATTGACACAAAAAACAGATAATTTGCAAACTGCAGTATAGTTAAAACTTGATTGGCATATTGATTATTATTTAATATGGATATTATCTATTAAAGAGTTAAGGTTGCTATTACGGTCGATAGACGTATTTAACTGTAAATAGTTGCGGATATTTTATACGAACCGTATGTTTTTCCGAGAAACGATTCTCGACGTTTCGTTGAATGCTTATTCAACGTCATCAGGAGGACGACCTTTACCCGCGGAGGTAGAGGGCGGACTGATTACTGCTTTCGAGGCCGTAAATTATATGCACTTTGTTGTGGAGTGTTCACTTCTTCTACAATAGAGGTCGCCAGTGTGCAATATGTACTAGTTACGTCGGCGGACTTTACTGCGACATCTCTCAAGGGTTGAATCAATGTCGTAAGAACAGGGCGCCAAATACTTGGTAGTTTGTAACTGTCAGCTCTAATTTAAATAAACATAATAATCTAATAAACATCCCAATTTCAATAGAGATGACAATTTTAAAAAATCAAGTATTTGGCGCCCACTGACATTGATTCAACCCTTGAGAGACGTCGCAGTAAAGTCCGCCGACGTAACTAGTACATACTGCACACTGGCGACCTCTATTGTAGAAGAAGTGAACACTCCACAACAAAGCGCATATAATTTGCGCCCTCGAAAGCAGTAATTAGTCCGCCCTCTACCTCCGCGGGTAAAGGTCGTCCTCCTGATGACGTTGAATAAGCATTCAACGAAACGTCGAGAATCGTTCGTATAAAATATCCGCAAGTATTAACAGTTAAATATGGATATTATCTGTCGGTATTACAGTCAACAGCCGCTGTCGAATCGTCGGCCTGGCTCGGGCTTTCTTTGTTTTCTTTTCATAATTTTGGTTGCAATTTCACTTTGCTTGTTTATTACTACTATTTTTCTCTTTACATTCTTTTTATATTACGCAATACATACGCGATACATCTTTATATTAGATTAATCTTAATATCGTGAATATTAATTTTGAGGTTACATCTTTACCTAAATTGTGAGGTTAAAACACACACGCTACCTGACCTAAATTGTGAGGTTAAAACACACGCGCTACTTTATGCGTAGGGCTTACTGTTTCTAGGTTAAATTTTTGTGTCTTTTGAATATATACCACCGATTGTTAAATGTATGACTATCGGCCGTATTCTAGCTATTTATTTATATAAATGAAACATACCTAGTTTATAATTTTTCAGTCTTTCAAAAAATTACATTTAAGTGATATGTAGGCCTCTTTCCACTTGAATTGGTCGCAAAACGCCACAATAACTGCACGCAGGGCCTAGCAGTAGGCAATGAACGACAGCCAATTGTAAATACCAATGGCCGCGTAACGCTCATCGCGCAGCGGCCCATACAGCCGCCCGCAGGGCCTAGCAGCAAGCAATTGCTTAACTGCTAGTAGATTTCAAATAGAGTGAAAATACTTCAGCAACATATGTATGTTTGACAGTGGGAATGGAAGCTCTTGAACGTATTTCTTCAATTTTTTCCACGACAATGTTTAAACAATCTCATACCTGTAAGCAAGAAGAATTGTCCATCTATGAAGAAAGTAACGATTACTGGTTGGGACCATAATTGGAACTTACCTACCTCAAAAAAAAAACAATCGAATAATCGATTTCAATACGGAGGCAGATAAACTTATCAGAATGTAGTAATACACTTTATTTTAAGATCATTTAGCAACTTTATACATTTAAGATTTGCGAAGACCTTTTTCATGACATGGTTTCTCTTTACATGAATTTATACCCCGCGATTCGGGTTGCACTATCCAGTTCATTTAGGTGAGATTTGAGTTTTTCTGAATTGGAAAATGATTGTAAATATGATTTATCAACTTTACTGAAAATTCATAACTCATCTAAAAAATAATTGTCTCATTGCTATTTCGAAGCCGAAGCATCCGTTTTGATTTTTAAATAATTACTATACACCAAATTACTCTGCAAAGCAGAAAAAAGCTGTGTTAATTATTAATTTTTCGATTGCTGGAAATTGTACAGTTATAATGTATAGTTTTTAGATGTTGCGTGAGATATATCACTCGCTCGACACGATAGCTATCGTTTGCACGACTTTCTTACCTACGTTAGTTTTGAGTTTTTTATATAATAAAATGTACACGAAAATAATATTTTCAAAAATGTCTCAAAATTTATGTAAGACGTAGGAAAACTAGGTACTTGAATATACCTAATCTTTTTACAGAAAATATAAATTTTATCAACATGCAAAACATTTCAACATTCCTACTGATGATTGTTTTCATTTATCAATTATTTTCGCCTTGCGTCTTCAATTTGAAACGTCAAATGCCCATTACTTTTAGAGCTGGGATGGTGTCATCGTACCAGGAGTACACGATGTTAGTCGTTAAACATGATCTCACGATCTTATTGGAAAACACTCCCTGCTACAAATCGGATGCAGATAGATGTGCAAGTCATCCTCTTGGCTTAGGTCTAGGCCAGGTTACAACTGAACAGTTTCGAGTAAGCGATAAATTTTATGAATGAATTCAATGACCTCAGCATATTCATTTACACGCCGCCGTGATTAGTGGATCCAAAATTGCAATCCCAATGATGATCATGGAATTGTAATGTTGCAATTACAAAAATGGCCAGACTCAATAAATCCAATTTTTGTGTAGGTATATTCTGTTATAGATAATGTGTAAATTTTGATTATGTTTACACTAGCTAGTGTATGCATTAACTTTCGATAACGTATAATCATCATCATCATTCTTGGCACTACAATCCTTGGTGGGTCTTGGTCTCCTCAATAATTTTCCTCCACTCATCTCGGTCTAGTGCCAGCTCTCTCCAGTTTCGAAGCTCTAAGGCAGAGATATCTTTGAGGACGTTGTCACTCCATCTTTAATTTTCGATAACGTATACATTGTAGAAATTTAACACCTTGCCTGTGACATATATAATACAATTTATATTTAAAAAGTATGTTAAGAGTATTTATTTGAACAAAAAAATATAATGCAAGTTTGACAAATAACAGTTCTATCATTATGAATATATATCTCGCAACAATTCGAGAGCATCGACCGTTTCAAAATATAATTTCGGTACCCCGAAATTATTCAAAAAATAATCCCAAATGTTTCGGATGTTCGGATGTATATGTAGGATGTATACGGTTCTATACGTAGGATGTATATGTATACTGGATAAAACCTAATACTGTAAACTAGACCGGGACCTGGAATCTCGAGTTTGAATTCCCTAATTGTGGTATAGTTGAGCGATTTTCAGATAATTATAGATTAATTTTTGAATAAATTAAATTACTGAAATAATTCATTATTGCTGTAGCAAATGCATTGCTGATTCACTCCGTGCTACACGCCCTAGTTATACCGTTCTACTATTTAAACTGACCTGTTGTTCCGAGTGAAAATTACGGCAACATCCAAACATTATCTAACTAATTAACATTTATTTATAAAAAAATTTTGGATATAAAGGATGTTCCGCAGCTAGTACTTTAGGGAGGTCTTTTTCATTCAATTTTGAATAGAAAATATTCTTTACCCTTTGGATGAGATTTCGACAGTTACATCGACAGAGGTTAGCGACATCAAAGATTTTTTTCTCAATATTTCTGACATATTTTCTGTAACACATTGGAGACACAGATCAATAACCAAAGTAATATTTTATTTATTTATTTATCTTCATTTTCAGCCGACAATATAGTGAGAACAAAATAATATAAATGTAACATATTTTTCTGTATATCATATATATAGGTACACAGAACAATATGATTTTCAGTGGATAAAATTCTATTACAGAAATATACATACCTTGTAACATTATATGATCGATGTCCTGTGGGAGGAAAATATTATTGGAAATTTGCAGAAAATACAATTGTAAATTGATTGTAATGTAATTAAATAGGCAAACCGAGGTATTCACAATACATAATACGTTAATATCCAAATAAGTACATTAATATAGGTACCTACTCATGCATACGAAAGGCTTGTGGGAATATATAGAATTAAAGAATATATTTTGTCGAACGTATCTACGTACATACTTCGTTTCTCTACAAATAATTTAGTGTTTCCTCTCCAAGTGGATAACGCCTCGTGCGAGGAGTCCCAGCTGCGTGCGCTCAAATAATCGTACGTAAGTTCCGATTATAAAAATAATTCGACAGGTAAGAAATAAATTGTAAAAAATATGACACGACGCGGAGGTAAACATATTCGGGCTGCTTTCTCCGGCACCGGCCGGGCCTCAGTTCTGAAAATATGGCGGACTGGTCGTCCTTGGCCCTCCGGAACCTCCCCGGCCCCCACCACAGCTTCCCTCCCCCGCCCTTCCCACACATCTACTGGTCCAGTAACAAACCACAACCTCTAAAGTTTCAACGGGACCCGTCAACGCAAACCACAAGTAAATCGAAGTCCTATTATAGAAAGCGTGAACATATTTCCTTTTGATGAAGAAAACCGAGACTCTAAAACTAGACACTGTTACCGAGTGCTGTCTTATTGCGGGGAAATTTTAGGTATTTTAAAATATAAGCTTCATTAGGCTGGAGGCCATCATCTTAAATGTTTAGGGTGGAACTGAATCACAAGGCGAGACATGTTCTTCCGCTTTCAGTACGAGGAAAAGACTGAACGTTACGTCTTTTTACACTCGCGCTTCATATTAAATTCCGATTGCGCCTTCTTGGTGTACATCTGAGAGCTTTTTCTTCATCTTCAGCGGTCTGGCGACAAATGCATTATGTTTGCCGTGGTCTCATATTCAAATTCATCCGGAAAGAGGCTGTGGTATTAAGGTCAGATGCACGCCGCCGGGTCCCGAGTGCATGTGCATTAGAATATGTGCATCAGAAGATACCGTTGGAATCTCGAGGTATCTCACTATGTAGTGTGTAGGTACTTGCATACTGGCCACGTAATATGTTTTTATTCGGTCGGAATAGATATATTGGATTGTAAGAACGATTAGGATCAGTGTGATAAATAGTTTCCCAGTGTGATAAATAAATACGCTAAGTAATGTTTGAATGCGCAGTTCAGTATTTTAATTTTGAATAAGCTAATTACGGACATAAAAATTAGTAAGAAGAGGAATTTGATGTTACGGATGATATATTCATTTTTAATATTTTTATGGCATTTAATTCTATTTACTTTCTTACTTAAATAATATTTTACGAGATTCTGGGCATCTTAAAGTATTTGCTTCTCTTTTAAACAGTTTTTATATTATAATGATTTAATTCAAACTGTAAAAGAGGATAGAAAAATTGCAGAATTGTCATGATTAAAATCATCACTCAATTTTAATCTCGTTGAAAATCAACTGTCTAACAAATTTTTTTTAGGGTCACACTCCATAAATATACTTGGTACAAAACACGTAAAAAACAATACATTATTATTTAAAACTCAGCTCACTCTCCATATCGTGTACAAGTGTCTTCGGCTTGATTTAAAAAATAAATAAAGATATATCAAACACGTTGACTTAAATTAACTTTTATTCATTGCAATTAGAATGAAATAAGAAATAAATGTTAATACGTACTGCATTAAAAAAACTTTGTAAGATTGTAGTTACTTTGACAGATTTGATTTTAGGAATCCAGCCGTCAACCTTCGAATCAAGTCGAGTATGTATGCACCTGCCTAATTATTACGCGAAGGTTTGTCGACAAATTAGTGTTATTTTTTTCAACATCATCCGAAATAAATATACTTTAATTATTTCATAACTCTAAATAAATTGCGATGAAAAATATTGTTAAGGAATTAATAAGAAAGCCAGTAATTAATTTGCGAGTAAGTTAGATAACAGAAAGGCTGTTTTTAAACTTTTTGAGTGTGTTAGGGGTTGAATAAATTTACCCCTGCGGGACAATGTGAGAAGGGAGGAGCTCTCCAGCCTCCTGCGGCAAATTACACAATAATATCATGCACTCGTGATGTGTAAACTATCGTTTCTTTAGTCACCGGGGTTCTGTATGCAAATACGATGACAAGGTATTCGCAACCATTTTATTTATAAAATTGATTTATTTGTTTTTAATATTTGTATATAATCTCTTAAATAGAGCTCGACTAAGACAGTGACAAATAATATATGTAGTTATTTACGTGCCAATAAACATAAATAATAAATTAATCTCGTAAAAATATGCATAGATATAGCAAAAAAATACTTAAAAATTCTTTCACCTAAATTGTCACGAAACAAATACTAAAAAGTGTAGCTTTTTATTGTAACTGAAATAGAATGAACGATAAAAGTTATGTTTATGTAATAATCCTTTAATACTTAAGTATGTAATATTTTACAAAAATGTTCGAAACATATTAAATATCATAGAAAGCAGTTAGTTGACGATTAATGAAAAAAATTCTCTTATAATATAGGGAAAAATTAGCAAATTAGGAGCGAACTTAATGAACTTTTGGAGCACAGAAGATAGAATTAAGAAATGATAGCTATGAATAGCATGCGTGACGTATGACTGAGGAAAAGAAGAGAAAAGAAGAAGCATGCAACAGGAGGCGAGTGTTTAAGAGGACTTTGCGAAAGATGTGTCAGGATCATATGTTAGGGCGAATCTGTTAACAACTTTAATAATCGACGAATATTTTCGAAATTGATCGAAGCAAGTGCCGTAGTATGTTAAGTCAGAAATGTGTGGCAAAATAATAAAGAAATAAATAAATATATTCATAAAATGTTTAGTACCTCTGACCAGCGGGAATCCGATGGCTTTTGTTATTAATCGACACTTGAGAGCGGCGAGCGAAGAGCGGCCCCTCTCGAGGGATGCTGGGGGCTGCACCACACCCTGCACCGGAACTATTTTGCATTCAAACTGGTTATTGTTTATTACTCACGACAAATTGCTATTCATATCTCAAGTGACTTGTGGCTGGGAGATGCAAATTTCATGAAAAGGAACCATGGTTATCACGCTTATTAAAAATATTTTAATTTCATGTTGCTGATGGTGTTATTATTCGAGATAACATCAAATGATAGTGTTTTATTTGTTAACTCGAATAAATATTAATGTAGAGCTAGGCTGCGGACCCTGCGTGTCCTTCAATCTTATTTTAAGATTTAAAATTGAAGGAATTAAAATTTTGTCAACAAAATTTATGAAAGCAAGTCCGCGTATACGTCAAAAAATGACTAATAAAATAATTTTTAAAGTGTTATATTTGGCACAGAAGTCAATCGGAATTGATGACTTTGTAGCGCTTTGCTAGATAGATGTAAATACTTGTAATTTGTTCTCTGATGAGAAAAAATTTAAACAAGAAAAATAAATTTCATCACTATAATATTGTTTTCTTCTCGTTGAACTACACAAGTGCGTTAGGAAGATTAATTTCTCATCAAAAATAATATTGATTTGAGCTGTTCCCATCCTACGAAAATTTATTTTAAAAAAATCAAAGATTCTTAGTATTTACCTAACCAGGTACTATTTGGTTTATATTCTAAGATTGTGAGATGAAAACGCTTAAACACAAAATAAAATAGAAAAAATTAAAAACAAGGGAATTCCTTAAATATTTAAAACATATTTTATTACAGATTAATTGATTGAATTAATAAAATAAATAATCCTACGGTCTGACATACAAAAAACATAAAATTTATATTTTCAACATTTATAATAAATTTTCTTTGAAATCGTAGCAGATTATAGATATAAAAAAAGTTGACAATAAATTCTTTGCTATTTTACAAAAAATAAAAAAAATCCTCCTCATCATAACTATTCTGCACGACTGTTGAATCGAATTATGAGAGAACCAATGTATATCTACAATGAAAGGACGAAAGAATGTGTTTGAATGACGAAAATTTAATAAACTAAATAATGATGATAAAAATTGAATAAAAATAAGTTTTCAAATTTATTGATTTAATCCGGAGAAACATAATACAAAATAATTTAAAAACGAAAAAGACAAAAAAGGCTTCTCTGCTCTACTCTACTCTCTCTACACAATGCAACGTTCACCAATTCTATTATAAGAACATCCACATAATTTCAAAAAGTTGAAAGTTCTATAGATATATGTTTTCTAGATATCTCCAACACAGTCCATTGAAATACACGAAAGATTCTCAGATTTGGAATAAATATGCCTAGAACTTTAAAAAAATTGATAATGTGTGGATGTTCTTACGATGGAATTGGTGAGCGTCGCATTTTGTAGAGTGATCACTTGAGCCAGCTCATACAGGTTGTAAACCCTGGGCGATCGTATAAAAAACTTCCGTACACGTTTCTCACATAAATATCTTCGTCTCTATGGGACTTCTATAATTTATATTAATTAATTAATCATCCCAGTAGGTGACTGTGTTCTTAGAACATACCAACATATAAAAATATAACAGAGTTACTTAAATTAGTACAAACCACTACCAGATTTTGGGTCTACCGGTTTCGAGACGTACCCGTCTCTTCGTCAGGACCAACATAACACTACTATGTTCACAACACTAAACATCACAACTATTAATATTATTGTTAACCTATCACCAATATTTATCACATGCATTAATCTTGTCTTCGAAGTTAATGCTTTAAATATTAATAATATTAATAATAATATAAAAATATCCTTGAAAATCTGATTGTAAATTATACATATTGTGTATTAAAAATTTCTTTACAATAAATAATAGTAAAAATATTTTGATGACTACTAGATTACAATAGATTAATAACCCGCGGCGAATAATTCGCTACGTTCTGTTCCCAGCATTATCAACTCATCTTTCAAATGACAATAAATGTGAAACACGATAGCTTTTTAGCCCGGCACATTGACACGTCATAAAACATCGTCTGGCGCTCGCGTGCCGGGTTAATCAGTCTACAATTCCACGTCAACCCCACCATGGGGGCTATCTCCGCTAAATGTGCCGCATCAATTGACGATCTTCCCCCACGAGATGATCGCAGCCTCCAACCCCCATGGTCCCACCGCACCCCCATCAGGCGAGGGGTGAAGGCTTAAACAGTCACCTCATTGCGATAATTATGCCTTTATGGAGCGTTTTATTAAATAATTTATGTACGCAAAGTAACAATTGGCCCCGGTTTGCGGAAGGCATTTGTTCAAGGTTTGTTTACCCATAATAAGGGACGGGGAAGATCGGATAAGGGTCGGCCCAGTGCGCCCTTCGTCCCTGTGGAAAAGGGGGATTGTTTTACGCAGGTGATAATTCACCTTTTAAAATTAAGGCAAATATTTTTTCAATTGAACCTACTGAATATTAAAAATAATTCACGTATTTACTGATACTACACGCATACATTAAATCTTTACACTATTGTTTTTACTAATAAAAAAAACAATGTAATGATTAGAATGTAGATGATGCAAGGATTGTTCGTCATTTGGAAGAATTTGGTAGTTTAGCAGCTCTTTCTATCATGAAAGTATTGAAACCTAAAAATATATCTATGATATTGTACCATTACATGGTATATTATCTCTCACAAACTGTAGGTAAACCACACATCGCAACTCATATACGAGGGGATTAGAAATGAAAGCGCCATGATAAGTAAATGACGAGAATACATGACAATGTGTTTAAATATGGTTATCGGGCAAATACTGTCGATTTAACACTTGATACCTTATTTTTAAAGCGTGTTTGTGTGTTTTAGAAGTATTTTATCAAAAGTATATTAATTTTAAAATCTCCGCTCTGGGTTTAAAATCAGTTACAAAAAAGCTTATTTTAATTTCATCAATTTTGTTTCTGATCCCTTCACATGCACGCATACCCATGTCAAATAAAATAATTCTATAATCGTCTATAACTTAATGGGATAATAAAAATTTGTTCATTTCATTGTTTAATCGAGCTTTGCATAGAGTAGGTACCTAAACGTTTTATAACTTTGCACTCCAGGTTTAGGGTAATAGACAAATAAGCGCACGCCCACCTTCAGTCAGTTACATACTGACCCATGCCGACAATCAGTCATGGCAAGAATAGCTACTATTGCACTAATTCACCCTGTATATTGTTACCTCCTTAGTTATTTACAACTTTTAAACTTGTCTGTGAGACGTACTGTAACATACCTAATATTTCTTTATAGGATCGTAAATAGTTTGATTGATTGCCCCCAGATTATTAGTCTGATCGACTTATATGCTCCATCGAGGTCATCAAGACACAGTGCATTGTTCTATTATAGTGGAAATGTCAGAACTAATGCATTAGCAAACTCTGTAATTCCCAGATTACACTCATTAGGGAATGAGCATGCAGAGGCGGCTGACATTTTTGCTGATAGTATAACTGTTTATAGGACAAAGCTGATACAATTGTTTACATCCCAACGAAATGGAAATGGACAATAAATCTTTCTATTTTACCTTTAACTATTATTATTTGTACCTTTAACTTTATTATTATTTTATCTTATGTTTTTATGTTTTTCTTATGTCTTCCTGTATTATTATTATTATTATTATTACCTTTTAACTAATATTATTGTAACTTTTAACTGTATTTTTATTTTTGCTGTCTTATGTTATTTAAAAAAAAATATTCTGTATATTGTAAAAGCCCATAAGGGCGTTAAATAAATAAATAAATAAATAAATTGTATCATTAGTGAATTAAAAAGTTAAAACTTATGAAACGCGGACTCTACCCGACCTAGGTAGATAGTAGATATCTACTTCCCGCGTGTTCTATAATAATTTAATTTGATACCGGAAAGCAGGCGGATATTACTTATCAAATATTCTGCGTAAATTTAAAAATGTTACATTTTCCTTTCATAATTGGCGGGCTTTCGCCTAGTATCTCGATAAAACATTTCGGAGAAGATGAAAAGAACCATTTGCTAAAACCATTAAATTTAATAAACTTCTTCACTAAAATGGTAAATAATGAAATACAATGGAGTCGGTAAGTCATTTTATGGTTTCACTTTTTTATCGCGACGATTACGCCCTCTAGCCGCCGCGGGCCATTTCAAATGCAAATTATACGAATTTTGGCCGAGCGCTGGAAGCATGGCGCAGAGGGGATACTTGGAGGGTTTCCTCTGCTCCTTCCAGCGCGGCGTGAGTTGCTCGAGGGGAAGGGAGACGGGGAATAAAGTTGTCTTACGAGTTGATACCTTCGCCCCGTCGACTTCCGATTTCTCAGACGTCGCGCGTTTTTTACGCACCTGCCGATTTTTTGCTGCAAAGTGCGTGCGCGCGACTTGCATATATATTTTCGGAGCTTTTTTCCCGAGGCGTTGGTATTATACTATTACGATATTTGGGAAATTATAGGTTGCCTATGAAACGTGTTTGGCTACTTTCGCTTGGATGGAGCTCTTAATTTAATTCAGCAATATCGAAGTAACATCTATTTCGTGTACACTTCTCTATTGTCAAAAATCTAGCTGCAATTGTTTTGTATTGGGTAGGTGTATGCAGTCAATGCATTGAAGTAAGAAGTACGTAAATACGCATGGCGTAACAGAACTAGCCTGCAATAGATGACAGGTAGACTCCTACACAATTTATGAGTCGAAAAGGTTCAAGCAATGATGACCTAAAATTAGTGATGCAACGAATACTACTTTCCCGATTTCGAATACGAATACGAATAATTCAACAAGGTAATAAATAACACGTCACTGTTCTTTTTTTACTAAGAGATTTAATAATTAAAATTTACCACAGGCAAATTTTTGTTCAAAAAGCACAACATTTGTAACATTTCAGGCGTTAGACGATTTATTTTATCCGTTTGTTTGTACCTACATTCCCAGCGGTCGAAAATAAATATGTATAATTTTTTCACGCTTACGAGAGGTATTATTAGATTTAATTTGAAATTATTTTATAAGAGTTAACACTTTTACACACAACGGAAATGAAATGGAACGAACAATACGTATTACAAAACAAAAACTACATGAAATGAGTACCTAACCTTATTAATAACTCAACGAAACTAGATGAAAGAAGTCATGTTATGCTGTGAAACAAGTAACAATTGACAACTTGAGAACTCAACAAATCCATTCATTCAATGTTAGGGGAATCCCCGATAATAGAGTGCGTAGTGCGTAGGTGTGTTCGGATACACGCTGCACAGTCAAACCGTAATTTGGGTTGCGTTCAGTTATAAATAGTTTGTTTTTAATATTAATGATGATATTCGGCGAATACGAATATTCGTATTCGTATTCGTCGCATCACTACCTAAAATCAATAGTTATCTATGAAGATAAGTTTTTTATTAAAATATTTTTGACTTTCTTTCTGTAAAACGTTGGACTATCATTGCAAACCTTGCAAAAAAAATTGGTTTAGATTTCTACAAGATTTGAACTATTACGAGTATATTTGTCTTGTACTGAAGCGAATTAATTTTTAAAATTTGATATACGTTACTTTCATGATCGTTCAACACTTTACAGGAGATATGTCATCGTTCGTTCATCGTTCAACACTTTACAGGAGATAAGTCAGAAATATTGTAAAAAAATGACAACTTTGAAGAAGCTTAACTTCATGACTAATGATATTACATAAGACAATATTGCTTGATCATTTTCGACTCATAATTTAGATAGGAATCTACCAGTAAAGTATTCTCTATTAGTTCTGTTATATCCTGTACATTTGGGAAATATAAGGAAATTAAATGCTATACGACAGAACGTTATAATATACTAAATTATGAATAGTAAATAATAATAATTGTGATTGGAATATTATGAAATACCTACAAATATTTAATTTAAATTTTTTCGCTTAATTTCTGGTAAGAACAGCTTATTTCAAACATAATTTCATGTTTATTCACGTCGCTGGTATTGTGCATATAAAAATAGTCATATTGGTGCAATTATTATATATTACATACTAAACATTCTTTAATGTATGCCAGTATGCCTGAAAAGAAAAATATTTGATATATGTATCCTACCTATGTTGACACATGGAAAGGCAGATGCTCGACGTAAGACTACGAGATAAAATCAGAAATGAAGAAATAAGACGCCGAACAAAAGTTGCCGATATTATGGACCGTATTGTGAAATTAAAATGGCAGTGGGCTGGACATATGGCTTGACAGGAGGATACTAGATAGGCATCCAGAATCCTACAGTGGAGGCCCTGGACGAAAAGTAGAAGCGTCGGAAGACCTCCTAAAAGGTAGTCTGATGACATAGTCCAGCAAGCAAGAAGAATCTGAATAGGAAGGGGAGAAACAGAGATGAGTGGAGGAAATTGGAAAAGGCCTACATCCAGCAGTGGAGGGAAGAAGGCTGAGGAAGAAGAAGAAGAAATATTCTTTAAATTATTGGCATCAGTTATAAGTTTGTAAGTAGTAGATATGTATAGACTTAAGAATGAAAAGCGTGATTCTTCTTCTCCATCGTGTATTCAATGCCAAGCGTGGTCCCTGAATACGCTGATAGACTATTCGAACCTACCTACCTAAACCTAGGACCTAAAACGAAAATTGATTCCACAACCACACCCAAACTAATTCACACAATTTATGTTCCCATCTACTCCCATCCTTCGTTCCTTTATCCTAATACTACGTTTCCCTCCACCCTCCCCGCCCCTACAAAACATACTTTGTAACCAAAAATTATCTTATATTGTCACACTTTGCTTATATCCTTACTTGGAAGAATAAGAAGATATATAAATAAAAATACAAGTTTATTAATATAATATATTATGATTCTCCCGCACATAGATTATTGTTCCAGTATATTATTTATAAGCAACGAAGGAATGCTAAATAAACTACAAATTGTACAAAACAGAGCGATGCGCATAATACTGAAGTGTAATAGGAGAACTAAAATAACAAAAATAACAAACCGTAAATCAAAGAAAAATACGTAATGTAATGGTAAAAATATTTAAAATTAAACATGAATTAGTACCCAAATGCTTTGATGACAGGATGAAGATGAATAAGGATTTTCATTCCTACAATACAAGAGGAAGCGACAACATAAGACTACCAAAGAAAAATAAAAACACCTCACAAAATTGTATGATGTACCTATAAGCGTATAAAAATCTTCGATAGCCTGCCAAAGGAAATTCAAAACATGGAGAATATAAGGAGGTTTAAACAGGAGTGCAAAAATTTTATTATAAAAACTTTTAAATGATTAGATGGAATGCAATATGTCTAAGTAAATTCATATATTAGCCCACACAACATTATGTGTAGAACTAAATAATTAAGATAAATAAATAAATAAAAATTAACCGTCATCAGTGGAAATTCATAATTGGCATAGTTTACTATTTTTATTATCATATGTAAGTTAATTTTTTGATTGCCGTCATTTCCCATACAAACAAAGATGGTGCACAATCGGAGGCACTCTGCAGCCTGGTAGTACCAAGGAGACCTGGAGCCACCAAGTTTGCGGAACGTGCTTTCAGCTTTGCGGGCCCAGCTATGTGGAATCAGCTGCCTCCAGTGTTGCGATCTATGGAGAACCAGGAACTCTTCAAGAAGGGCCAAAAAACTCATTTTTTCGGGATGTCACACCTGTAAAGCGCCCTTGAAGCGTCTCTTACGCAAAAACGGCGCTATATCAATTAATATAAACATAACATAATGTAACACAATGCTTCTTCTTTCCTCCCGGTCTTGACCCTTGTTGATCGCAGCGTTTTTTCCATTCGCATTCGTCATTCGCCAGAAACATGACCCTGTTCTGATTTCTTTTATTTGACCATCCATCCTTAATAGGTCCCCAGCTTGCTTCCTCTTAACCATTCCTGTGAACACGAGCTTCTTGAGACTATCGTCGTTCTTTCTTGACAACATATCCAAGGAATGCAAGAATTCTTCTCCTGCGTGTCGTCGAAAGTCTTTCGGTAATTCTCAACTCCTGGGGGGTTGAGACGTTTGTGCGTCTCGCGATCCACAACCCCCACAATCAAATCTGGAGAAATGTTGGACAGTTTTGAGAGAGATATGGACCTGTGCGGGGTGGGAAAGTCTGGAATATAAGATACAACGGATAGATATACCGTGTATAACTTTTATTAGAATCAAAGGCCCTCCAGCGACTCACAAGCGAGTCACGTTCAGATGCAGGAAACGCGGATACCGGATTTTTTTAATGGAATCCAAGGCTTAGGAGAAGAATTGAAAGACGTCGACCTCGCTAGGAGGATAGCATAAAAGGCAATATAACTGTTGCAGATTCCAAATTGGAAGAACGAAGCCGAAAACTTTAGCAAGTGGACGCGAAATATTCGGGAGACCGAGGCTCGATAGGTGTTGTAGCACTATTAATGAAAAAGAAGATGTGTGTTTATTTATTTTTGTATGTTGATAAGTAGGTAGATACTTCTATTGATGTTGCTTTTAACACTATTGAGAGATCGGCACATCACAAGTATAACATTTTAATATAACAGACTATTTGCAAAAAAGTTCATTGCATGTAGGAATCTTTTCTCAATGACTAAAGAACATATTTTTTACTGGGTAGTTTAATTTTAATAGACCTTTCTTTAGATCAAAACTTTTCAATAACCTCGGTCAGTGATGTCTCCTATACATTTTTTTTGTTAGAGCTCTCGAAAATGTTTATTTTATAACTATTTTCTTTGAAAAACATTGCGACTGTGAAA
Source organism: Agrypnia vestita (assembly GCA_016648135.1). Lineage (NCBI taxonomy): Eukaryota > Metazoa > Arthropoda > Insecta > Trichoptera > Phryganeidae > Agrypnia > Agrypnia vestita. Next base: position 114,525 of record JADDOH010007584.1, read on the forward strand.
CATGTAATAAATACTACTTTTTATACGAGAGCTATATTTTTTTTAGTAAATATTACTTTATGAACACATATGAGTTAATATTTCCCACAAATTGTGTTTTTTTAGGTAATTTAGTGTTCAAGTTATGGAAACGATACTGTAATGCCGAAAATCAGATAGTTAATAATTTGAAATATAAATATATACTCACAAAGAAATAAATATAGAATAAATATTTTATTATCTGTTTTTGTGTTGTTTGAAATAAATATTTTTACAAAAATCCGAACCTTAAATTTTTGTCATCACCTAATAGACAATTTCATTTTTTCCCATAGCATACTTGAGGTTAAATAATACGACTTTTCGAAATTGACCATTGTTGGTAATCATCATCATCAATATTCGCTCTGCAACCCTCAAGAATTTTTCTTTATTGATCTCTATTAGGAGCCAATGTCTCTCTATCTCAGTTTTGATTTTTCAAGATGCTGCACCTGCACGCTGGAGGTCTTCAGTCCAACCCCTGAAGTTTTTCTATTTTAATAATCCTTGAGGCGCTTATCTCATTATTCGAAGTACAGGCCTCGTGTTGTGCCGCGTACGACAAATTTCATCCTAATATCCTTCTATAATATAAAATATTTATTTGTTGTCATTTTGCACCTAAATATAAAGCCCACCCGACGTAAAACGCTGAAATCCCCCTGATGGAGTGTAATGTCATCCAGGTTATTTGCACCTATGCCCTAACTAGAATATACTTAAGTAGTGCAGCCCCGCATATTAATTCATATCTAAGCGTATCAAAGTACCTAATATGGGTACCTACCTATCGCGACCCGGAATATCGATCAACTACACGATTATAACGACTGATTTGCAAACGCACTAGAAACACAAAAGATCGATACCGATCAATGGCAACTCTCAAAAAAGCGATGATGAATGACGTATCATGGGGGTAATTTATTTTTTAACACAGCGAGCGGTCACAGACGGGTTACCAACCCAGCTTCCTAACTGTATTTTGGGGGGCATATTTTTTAAATGAAATTGGACAAATATTACTGATATAAGATATATACACATATATACCTACTTTATTTTATGTTTACTTAAGACATATTTGACTGAAATATTTAAATTTGATTTACCTTGTTGGTCTAGTGGTTAAGGCACTCGCCTAGTGATCCCAGAGATCGGCGGTTTAAGCCTCGTTCCAGGAGACCATCAAGTGAGTTCTATTTTCAAAAAATAACTGTTGAGCTTATTTTCAAAATATTAAGAATATTGATGTGACACGTTTTCCATGTAGGTACCTATTGTATGACCAATGTAAGAATTTGGTTGAACTTAATTGCGCACAAACGCATTTAGAGAAAGGGCATAACCCAATCCAATGTAGGTCAATTAATTACCTTCAGTTGCCGCTCGAAGTTTGGCGAATTGTCTTATTCGGGGAGATGCGCGTCGCCGAAATCTAAGCCGCATTTTAAGGCTGGTCATGCTCTACGTACCTATTTCAATTTTTTTTAAATCAAAAATATAAAAATTCACATATTCTACAAATAGTCAAGACTTAGAATTCCTGGTACCATCTCTGATGAAATTGAACACGAGAGCTGTCTACAGGGGAGCGAAAGTAGACTAACGCCCGGTTGCATTAACTTGGTTTAAAGTAATTTTCATTTATTTTACGTTTTCCACATATCAAACAACCCGTTTTTGTAAACATCTATGCTTTAAACGAAACATTACTATTAACTAAGTTGATGCAGCCAGCCCTAACTGTAATGAAATTGAGGTCATCCAGGCGTAGGTATATGTGGCAAATTTTCATTTGACAGAGAAAAGAACGAATATATTAGGAGTGAATGTAAAGCTGATCTTAATGAACGAGACTAAGAATGGCTCACTTTGATAGCTTAAATAATTTTGTCTTTGGTTTCGCTGATTAGTTTGGCGCTTCACAAAATAAGAAATAATAAATTTTATTTTCATTCACGAGATGACTACAAATCTATTGCATTCTATCTTAATTCGTAGAGTGAAATTACTTTAAAATTGAAATTTTTTTAATTTCATTTTTTACCTCTTTAACCCTAGAGGGCTACTGTTAGTCGTTTGGACTAACCCGGCAAACATTTGTTGTTTTCGCTTTCGAAGTATTGAGTGTACCTATCGCGTTAATATTTCGTCTCAAATCAGTTACCGACAGGACGTTGAAAGAAACGGCTGTGTCACGATGGTAAGCACCGCCATTTTCGAAGTACGATATACTTGTTTGCATTACTGGGATGATTTGAATCGGTCTAGATTTTTAATGGGTCCCGACTGTTTAAGTCACTGTGTTCCGCATTAGAATTTATTATTTGCTTTATATGTATATCTATCATGAAACTATTTCAATGGTGTAGTTATTCAATATTGTTTTTTTTTCAGTTTTTATTTAAAGTCCCCTTTTTAGGCAGTGGGGTTTTTAGATTTTTTTAATTTACTTTTTTAATTTTTATTTATTTTTAGTTAGGATTATAATTTATAATTATATTAAGTAATGCTTTAGGTAAATGTCGTTAAAATTATCATTCAAAGCTATAAAATTCTGGGTTTGTCATTCGATTTTAAGAATTATATTGAATTATATTATTATAATAATTTTTTACGTTAAAAAACCTATTATGCGATTATATAAAAACTTTATCACAGCTTTATCATAAGTATTGAAAATTTAAGTGTGAATGGTTGCTAAACAAATTTAAATCTTTATAGATCCTAAATGGTCATCCAAAATGAAAAATGATAAGAGAAACCTAAAGATGATTTTCAAATACCTATTCAATGATATCCCACATAACATAGTTCGTCAACTTTCATTTTTTCTTTTTCACAAAATGGCGTCTGGTTGTTGCTATATTGACTTTTGATTTGTCATATCTTTAGTGACACTCGCAAGGTTAAGATAAATCGATTAACGTAAGGGTAATCAAATCGGCCCACGCGTTTGGTCTCTAGAGCGCCACAAAGGAATAAACATACATACATAGAATGTTCTTAGGTTTTCACGGCCACTCAGAATCTTCTGGTTGGTGTCTTCTGGGGTATTATGCCTGTTATTACGTCTTTTCTGACCGATCAGCTCTGATGATGGACCCTGCAATGGGATCCGAAACGTCGACCAGAAAAGACGTAATAACACGGCGTAATACCCCAGAAGACACAAACCAGAATATACATACATAGGTTGATAAACACATTACCCTCCTTTGCATCGCGAAGTCGGGTAAAATATGAATATATAGATAAGAAAATTATGAAAACTCTGCAAAAAATCTGATTCAAATTTCTTCACGGTCTAATTTATATTTTTACCAGATTTTTAATAAGCGATAAAAATTACTTTAATGGTGGTCAAAAGATAAGTCAGAAATATTGAAAAAAAATGCAAACTTTGATGTCGCTACCTTATTATCAGTTGAAATTTCATGTAAATAATATTTTCTGTTCAAAATTGAATGAGGAAGATTACCCCGAAGTTTTTGCTGCTAGCTACGTGTCAGTCACCCTGTAGAAATTTGTGTTAAATGTACAAATCTACAAGTTTAATTGTTTATCATCTTAAAAATGAATTAAGACATAATAAGTTGCTAAAGCTTTGATAGTCACGTAATAATTGTGCCACATATGCACATTAATAATACAGATAGGTAGGTACCTATTATTGATTTGACATAATAAAAACAATAGATTAATATTTTCATTAAATCAGAACCATCCACGCGTTTTGCCCTGGATTCCGTCTGGAGAGTCTAGACATTCAAATCTCTCGAAAAATAAAACATGAATTCCTAATTCCTAAAATACACATGCTACGGTTTATCTAATCCATTCATTTTTAATCATTTTCATTTTGCGGTTTGTTTTAGAAATTGGAATTTAAAAACGGTTTTTATTACCGGAATTAAAAAAAACTACGCTTTTATCTTAACTAATTCTAAACTAATAATATTAATCTTTCTACAGATGCAAACACGGAATACGCGTTGCATCAATATTCTTACTATTCTCAAACTAAGCCAAAAACCTGTGCTGTATAAAAAACACGACTAACTTGCGGGTGTCCTGGAATGGGGCTTGAACCACCGACTACCAGATCCTTAGACAAGTCTAAAGCTAAGATTACGATTAGGTATTATTAAACATTTAACGTTGTGTTAAAAATGAATCAATGACATGTTATCATTTAATGGTTTTAAAATGTTACCTATTGGTATATGTTTTTTTATTTGCTGGCTAAAGTATATTTAAAACGGCTTCGTTTTAGTGGAATTTATTTTATTTCAACTTTTCTTTTGCCGCCTTTCATTCGCCCAGTCTATTGTGAATATTCCGCGCAGAGTTTAGGGAAAGTTATTTTCGGACAGTAATTTTGGCACCCTCGCAGTTTTTTTGGGCCCTTCACGGGAATTTTAAGAAGATGGAACTTTATCGTGTGTTGGGCGTTGACCTTTCGCAGGGCGTTGTCGCTTCAGGGTCGGCTTTGACAGAGCTGGGAGACGATTCATTTTAACTCGCGTCGCGGCCATTAGGATTCCACTAGGAATATTCTCGCTGACATTTTTCGCGGGCTTTTATTGCGCTTTTATGTTAACGAAATTCCTTAAATCACATTCGTCCTAACGTTATATGACAGCCTCGACAAATTAAATTAGCTTTGATAAATTAAATTAAAATGGGTATTCACGAATGCCTCGCCACGAAATAGCGAGGAAAACCTGATTAAGGTGAATCGGAATGGAAAATTGTTATGGCAGATTGAGTAAGTGTTATATATTACCTAGACCAAATTCCGAATTCCATGAAACATATAACAAAATTAATTGTACAGGAAAAATGACAGGAAAATGTCACTGACGAGAACCTTTGGAGAGCCATGTTTTTTTCGCATCCATTTAAGCAACAAAGAGCCAAACGATTATAGATTTTTTTTATTAGAAACAGGCGTTAGCCTTTAAGTGGCAAAGACACTCGCCTAGGGCACTAGTGATCAGGGGTTTGGGCTGCATCGTGGCAGACCATCAAGCTAGTCATATATTAATAAAACTCGTGCACATTGCGCTTGGTCCAGTTAGCAGTAAGAATATTGAGGCGAATAAATTGAGTAGGTACCTAAACATGACATACAAACGGCGAAAAATATATGCAGGTAAGTACCTACTCTTATACGAGTCGTTGAGTATCAAGATCTACCCAAACACCATTTTTGATTTTTTTTAGATTTGAATGTATTCTCTAAATTCCCTAGAATAAAATAAGAATATCTTCATTGTTAAACAATATTTTCAAAAACATTTAGGTAATAATATTTTCCACTCTCGAATTACTGAGAACTTTATTCCACTGCACCCCTGATAATGCATCGATGAACATATGTATTTCCTTGAAACTCAAAATCAACCTAATTCCAAATGCTTAAATTTCAAAACGCAATCGATATCCGTTGTGCTTGTACTTAAGTCCACTTTAAATATTGGAATAACTCACGAAATATACAAATTTCATTTACGTTATGTTATTTGGATGTTTTACTTTTAATTCCTTATTCCGTTACTTTTTATTTCATTTTATTCATGTTGTAAACAAGATATAAAAGAGTTTTCTATAATTTTCCAAAAAATTACTTTTTGTCCAAAGGTAGGTTATGATATTTTTGCGCTCATAAATTGTGTAGATTATTAATTATTAGGCATCTACAGAAATTCGTGAATTACATAATGTCCGATATTTGTCATTGCCGTAGGTAGGTACTTATCTTAGATTGACTACTCCGTGGCCGTTTCACGCGACGAAAATCCTGTCGGGGAGTGGTCCTCCCAGGCGCGCTCCCGACTCTTGATATCTTATCCAGGCGCGGGGCGCGGGGGGAAGCGACGAATTAACGAATTTATAGGAATGTCCCGTCCCTATCATACATAATTCGGCGCAGCGATGGCGGCCGCGCGGGTGGGCGGGGGTGGGGGGGGCCGACCGCCGGCGCGCCGCCGCCGCTTGCAATTCGTGGCCGGGAGAGGGAGATATCGTCGGATTGCATTTTGTTGCGCGCGTAAAAAACATTTTTGTGCGCGCGCGGGGAGGCGGGCGCAGCGCAGCGCGCGCAGTCAGCGAGCGGCGGCCGCGTGCGACGGACGTGCGTGCAGTGTGGATCTCGCCGGTGTTCGGTTCCGATCGCGGTGCATTTAAAGTTTTTCACCGGTTTTTATCGCCAGCTTTTCGGCGCGTTCCTCGAATTGGCGATGGTGTCTATCGCGTGATACGGACCGACTGTCGTCGCTCTTTCGCTTTGGATTGTTCGTATTTTTTGTGAATTTGCGGTGAGTTTTTTTATCTTGCTAACATTTTCGATTAAACTTTTTTTTCGCAAATTTTTGCATTTTTTATGAGTACCCGCACATAATGTACATATATTTTTATTAACACAAGTACCTACCATAAATTATATATTTTTTTACATTAACATCGAAGCCTACCTATAATGTTAACAGTTTACTTAAAAAATATTATTATAGGTATATTATATTATCAGTATGATCATTTTTTTCCAATATTTTCAGTACCTACCCATAATGTATACACATAAAAATATTACGCACGTTTTAAAATCCGGTGATGTTGTTCAATGTGTAAGTTTTAATAGCGCTAAAAGTTGGCCTAGGGTTGCTAACGCAATTCATGCAAATTAAAGGACTTCCGCTTTACTGTTTTAGAGGCAGTACAGAGGGGTTCCAATATTTTCATTACTTAAACAAAGCCATAAATAGGACACGGGTTAATTAGAATTTTTATTATTTTAATTTTTAGCGTGGTTTTAAAAATACAACTGCTTGCTTGCAATTTTAACGATTGTTTTTGGTATATGATTCAAATTCATTACAATAAATGCTAAACCAAAATTCAAGCGTTCGTTTTATAAAAAAAAAGTTTCACATTAGTTAAATTTACGCATTTCTGGCTTCCGGCAAAAATGTATTCTGCAGCGAAAATAAACACACTGTCGTATTTATAAAATTTCTTCAAATTTATAAAGAATCTCGATTTATTTAAATGATTAAAATAATATCAAAAAGCAAATTCTCTTGGTAGGTACTGTAATTCTTCAGTACCGCGTGGTTTCAGGGTTTCTACTTACTTGTGAGGAAGTCCTCAATCTTATGTCGATTTTGTAACACCACTTAGATAAGAGTTATAAAAAACAATTGAGGTGCCTACCTGATTGGAAAATGTGTAAATATTTCGAGTTATTTAACGCGATTATGTTATGCTTCTTAAACAATGTATTACGAGAAAGGGGATATAGTGAGTTAGGTAATGTGCTATTTTAGTATTATTTGCCAATCGCCGGCCAGTGGAAACATCTCAGCGACTCGAGGGCTGGAGGATTTTGGATTGCCGGTTTTTTAAGTGTTCTAAGTATTCCTTTTTTTCAGTTTTGTTGGCTGCCTGTACGGCGCTAAATGAGCTAACGGCGAAAAAGTCGCGTAAAAAATATCGTAAAATTTCTAAGGGCCGACAATATTTACATTTGTGCGAAAATGAGTTGTTTGATTAGTTGAAAATGCAAAAATCTCTGCCTTTTTCTCATCTTTTACTTTTACTACTGATCAAGCAACCGCCGCTAAGCTTATTTTTAAGATCTAAGCGGGAAAAAGACATCGTAAAATGTTCATAATGTAACAAAACATCATAGGAAAATCCCTCCAAATGTCTTGGAGGAGTAGGTATTTTAGGTCCTTCAAGGAAGTACGGATTGCTTCATCATCCATTTTACGTAGGTACCTACCTACAGGATATTATTAATTTATATAACACATTTTTAACATCTGATAATGCCGAAAGGTATTCTAAGATTTACAAAATCTATTAGGTAGGTATCATATAACATACAGTGTACATACACTCTTATTATAAATATATACATTAATATTCACGTTTTTCAATTAACTATTCGTGACGAACGGATTAATACCTAAGTCAAATTTCCTTTTGGAGCGTAGGTTCAAATCCTACTGTTAGCCATTTTTTAAAAACGTCTGTAAATTTAGCCAAAACACAAACCGCTTTATACATTTGCTGCCGATACCTAAAAGTGCGCGGCGTGGCCGTTAGCCATTGACTGTGTAAAGTGTACAATGTATGTCACTGCATTATATTAAATGACATGTCGGAATGATTATTCATTCGCGTTAAATGGTTAAGTCTAGTTAAACTGCATTAGTCCATTTCCATTTCGACAGTGAAGTATACGATTTAAGGAAACTGGCAATAGCCGCCCAGCAGTCACAATCCAGCTAAAAAAATTGGCATTATATATATATATATATATATATATTAAGATATATATATATATATAATATTATATCTATATTATATATAATATATATAGTATATAATATTATTTATATATATATTATATATATATAATAATATTCATAAGACTACGAAACGTTTTAAGCATAGACAATTTAAAAAGTCTTCTATGCGACTGTCTACTCACTGGAATAATCGGGTGGGGCGGAACTTATAATAATATAACAAAACGAAATAAAGTAATTCAGAGAACAATTATTAAAGTCATACTTAAAAAAATAAACATTCTTCACACAACACTAAATCAATAATGCAATCATCAAAGAGAACGCACATACAAAATTCGAAAAAAACACGTCACCAAGATTACAAGCATACTTTAAAATCCCAAAATGCAATACAAAAAAATATCAACAAAATTTCATATACCTACTACTCAGGCGTAAAATTTTTTGACAATCTTTCAATCGAAATAAAAAATATACAAAATACAAAACAATTGAAAAACAAATTAAAACAACATCTCAATAAACACAACAAGACACCATTACCCTCAAAATCAAAAATATTTCACTCCACTACTTCGTCCCATATATATAATGTAAAATAATTATATGTAACAATGCAAATTACCTCATCCGAGCACAAGAGCAATGCTCTTAAATGGAGAGGTAGGTACTATGTATAACTAAATTATGTAGTAAATGTTGTTGAAAAAAAAAAGTATATATATGTATATGAAAAAAATGTGGGTAAATTAAAAATCAGCATGTTATACACGAGTCAGCGGCGTGCAATGAGAACAAGAAGCATGACTTTTTCCTGAGCATATATTTTGAAAATAAACCGAAATAAGAGATATATCTTGCAATATTCTAATCACAATAATTAACATATCATTCAGATTTTAATATTAGGTCCTTACATATGAAATTGACGTTTAGTATGGGAGGAACATAAAGTCGATTTTTTTTTATTATAATATATTTATTTAATCAAAGTATGTACCATTGCTATCTATGCACTTTTGCCATCTCATAGGTAGTTCATCGATCCCTTTACTAAAAAAACCATTCGGAAGGGAATCAATAAAATCTTTGAAGGCGGTTTGGACTGCCCCATCGGAGTTGAATTTTTTCCTTTGCAAGAAGTTATCCAAATTTCGAAAAAAATGGTAATCTGTTGGGGCAAGGTCCGGAGAGTACGGTGGATGTCTTAGACATTCCAATTGAAGCTCCTCTAATTTGGTAGCCGTCTGTTGTGCAGTGTGTGGTCTAGCGTTATCATGAAGCAGCAGTGGCCTAGAGCGATTACCCAGCCTCGATTGTTTAGCAGCTAGCTTTTCAATCATGGTTTGCAGTTGCTGACAATAGACATCTGCCGTAATCGTCTGGCCAGATTTAAGAAAGCTGTAGTGAACGACACCAGCACTAGTCCACCAAACGCTCACAAGTAACTCGCGTTTGTTGATTTGCTTCACTCAATTCGTGAGGTACCCACCTTTCAAGCTTTTTCACCTTACCAATTTGCTTCAAGTGGATTAAAACAGTTTTATCACTAACACCGCAGCCTGTAGCTAACTCGGATGTGGTTATCGATGGATTTCGCTTCCACAATAGCCTTCAATTCTTCATTATCAACTTTGGTCTCCGGCCGTCCACGGGGCTTGTTCTGCAGGTCGAAATTTCCAGAACGAAAACGTTGGAACCAAAAACACACTGTGTTTTCTTTTGCGGCACCGTCGCCATACTCATCATTAATCCTTCGAGCCGTTTCTGCAGCACTGGTGCCACGGTGAAACTCGTACTCGTAAATAACGCGATATTTCAAGTTTTTCATTTTGTAAACTGAGTGACGCAAAGAAAAAAACAATTGAGGAAAAAACAAATGAATTATAATTTTCAAAACACAAATACATGAGTAAATAGCTTTATAAATTTGGATTTTGAATTCCTAACCAAAGAGAAGATATTTGAGATCAAAT